>CM024756.1:4921211-4986358 GCA_014218235.1 Colocasia esculenta
AAAACTCTTGGATGGATGCCATGCATGAGGAAGTTGGTCAATTTCAATGAAACAATGTCTGGAGTTTAGTTCCTAGAACCCTAAGATTTCTGTCATAGGCACAAGATGGGTATTCAGGAATAACCTAAATGAAGAGAGTAAAGTGGTGAGAAATAAGGCTAGACTGGTAGCAAAAAGATATAATCAAGAATTTGGTATAGACTTTGAAGAGTTCTTTCCACCTGTAGCTAGACTTGAAGCAGTTAGAATCTTGTTGGCGTATGCATGCTCACACAAGTTCACACTTTTTCAAATGGATGTTAAAGCTGCCTTCCTGAATGGCTACATCAAAGAGGAAGTCTATGTTTCTCAACCACCTGGGTTTGAAAATTCAGAAATGCCTAACCATGTTTGTTGGCCCTTTTGGTATGGCAGCAAGCTAACCAAGAGGGGGGGTGAATAGGTTTTGAAATCTGAAACAGAAACTAAACATAGAAATTTCACTTCAAAGTTTGGTTAGTTAGTGTGATAAAGAGTAGCAGTGCGGAAGCAAATAAACAATCACACAAAAGACACAAGGAATTTATCTTGGTTCGGCCCTTCCCACATGGAAGTCCTACGTCCAGTCCCCAAGCAACCTCTTGGGATTTCACTAACCAAGGGTACAGTCCCCCTCAAGGACACTACAACACCCAGCACCCCAGCTGGTCTTCTTCTCTTTCCGGGCAAGAAGGCAACCCACTTCTTTTCTAGGCTCAGAAGCAAACCTACTGGTACAAACCCCAGTGTGGTTCTGCTAGACACAAACCCCTAGCTGAGTTACTCACTGTATACGTCTTACAGCTGGACAGAAATCTTCTTTGAAAAGAAAGATCAGATTGAGAGCTATTACAAGATGAACACTCAGGACTTAGCTCACAGTCGCAAACTCTCCCCCAAGATTACAATGAGCACAGGAGGAGAAAAAGAAGAGAGAAGAGAAAGCTTGAAGGCTTGAATGCTTGAGACGCTTTTTGCTTGCTTCTTCTTGGCTCAGGCTCTTTCTCTCTTTCTTTGAGTGTATATGGCGTTGAGGTTGCTCACTGGATGTACACTCCTTCAAAGATTTTCAGGAAAGTTCTCTGTTTGATCTTCAGCCTGCTCATCTTTTATATGCGAGGCTTTGAATAGATCCGTTGAAGAGATCCGTTGGAGCTCTTCTAGACGTTGCTGATCTTCTGCTCATTTGTCTTAATCACCCTCTTGTGATCTTCGAGGTCTGTAAGCATGGAAGAGAGTGTTAGCATAAAAGGAGTGTTATAATAAACTGTGCATACTAATGTGTTTCTGCTCACTTGACAGGAATAGTAGGTCATATATCTTTTTTCTGACAGGAAACTGAGATACGTAAACCTTTTTGTCAGAAGATATTTGACTTTTCGATAGGCGCCAAACATATTTAAAACATCTGAATATAAAGGAAATCGATGTTTACATGAAGTCGATGTTTGGACAAAATCGATGTTTAAGTATAGGCAAATCGATGTGATAAGCAAATCGTTATGATCAATAAAGAAGTCGATGTGATCACTTATGAAATCGTTACGAGACCCAAATCGATGTGAAACTTATCAAATCGTTATTAGAACGAAATCGATATGAGGGCAAATCGTTGTGGCTATAAAAGGAATCGTTCTGAGATCGATTTCTTAACAAATCGTTAAGGCCACTTAAGAAATCGTGTGAGATCGATTCTTAACAAATTGTTATGGCCACTTAGCGAATCGTCCTGATATCGATTATTAACAAATCGTTATGGCCACTTAGTGAATCGTTCTGAGATCGATTTCTTAACAAATCGTTAAGGCTACTAAGAAATCGTTATGGCTCTTTTAAAAAATCAATTAAAACCAAATCGTTGTAGTGCTTATTAATTTTGGCACTTGAACTGAAATCGATGTATATAGATTACACATCGATTTTATCATTTTAGTGCGCCAATTATTACATCAAAGTGAGACTCAGCATTTTGCAATGAGATTGATGCGACACAGATGAAACAAATTATTCAATTTAAATTACATCATAAATTTTGTTAGCACCAAAATATGAAGGTAATAAAGAGTGGTTCAACAATCTTCCCCTTTTTGGTGATGGCAAAATTTATGTGAATTTTCTGACACAATTATATGAAGCATAGAAAAAGCAGAAAATTCATAGAAGATACAAATTCTCTCCCTTTTGTCACTAACCAAAAAGGAAGGATCTTACCGTGCATTCTTTCCCTTTAAAAAAAATTCTTACCATCCAGGGTTCAACAATAATGACATTTAATGGATGACTCCCCCTTAGTCTGTGCTCCCCCTGAATGAGAGATTCCACCTAAATGAAACTAGCAAATAATTGTTAGTAATAAAGACCAATTTAATTTTTGTGACTACTCTTTCTTCAGATGTGATTTGAATGAAGAGTCTGCAGTCACTCCTACCTTGAGCATCCTTGGTTTTTGATGCTCCAAGGCTAACCTGCAAGAAAATTACTCAAATGTATGTACCCAAATCCTTTTGGGTCCTTGATGGTTAGATGCATGAAAATATCCTTAGGGATCCAAACTAAGTGCCTTGTTGTGCAGGTGTTTACAGTGTGTCCTAGTTTATTGCAATGAGAACAACAATGAATATAGATTGTTTTGTTGTTCTTATTTTCTTTGTGCTGAGTTTTTAGAACGTGATTTCTGTAAACTTTTCTTTTACAGGGGCCTTTTTCTAGGGCATCTTGGTTTCTTTTACAAATTTTGGTAGTGGATATTTTTCTGGAATCATGGCTTGTTTTCCTTTTTCTAGAGGTATGTATCTAAGCCCTTGTTTGTTATTTCCAGATTTTGATCCTTTTAAGCATAGGGCTAAGGATGGTTTCCCTTCAGTAATTTTCTAACTGATTCTTTTAAATACATATTTTCTTCAGTTAGAGTTTTTAATTTTTCTTCTAACTCTAACTTCTCATTATTCTTACTTTTCAAATCCTCATTTAAAAGATAATTTTTATCTTTACAATCTTTTAATTGTTCTTCTAGTTGCTCCAATTCGGATTTAAGATCAGAATTGGTGTTTTCCAAGCAAGTAGAGTTGTTTTTAGATTTTTTAGTTCTTTTACAACCCCCTTATGTTTTTCATACAGTTCATTAAAGACTTCTTCTAAATCTTCTGATTCTGACCCTGAATCTGTGCAAGAATTAAAAAAGGAGTCAGAATGTACCTCATCTAGTCCCACCATGAGGGCTAGATTTACCTGCTCCTTTTCGGAATCTGAGCTTGATGATTCTGAGCTTGTGACCTCATCATTTTCCCAAGCAGCTGCCATGCCTCTTCTTTTAAATTTCTTGTGCTGCTTCTTGGGCTTCTCGGTTTGACTAGTCTTCTGAGTTCTTGGAAAATCCGGTCATAGATGCCCAAGTTTTTTGCATTCATAGCAGATGGGTTCTTTCTCCTTTTTCTCCTTTCTTTGGATCCTTCTTGATCTGTTTTTCTTCTTCTTTAAAATCTTCTGAAGCTTGTACAATACTTCATCAGCATCATTATCTTCAGAATCTGCATTTTGGGAACTAGAAGAGGAAGAGGTGGAAGGAGCAACTACAACCTTAAGAGCATTAGTACATTTCTTCTTAGATGATCTTTCAGACAATCGTTCCATATTTATTCATGTGCATGAGAGAACCTATTAAATTATCAATTGACAATTTGGTTAAATCATGGGCCTCTTCAATAGCAGTTACTTTAGGTGTCCATGAAATAGTTAAGGACCTAAGTATTTTTCTAACGGTTTCTTCATTAGAAAGAATTTTCCAAGAGAATTTAGACCTACTACTATGCTTGAAAATCTATTATACATAGTAGTGATATTTTCATTTTGAAGCATTTTAAATTGTTCGTATTGTGAAACAAGAATATCTATCCTAGTTTGTTTCACTTTATCAATTCCTTCATAAGTTATCTGCAGCTTATCCCATATTTCTTTGGCTGATTTATGCAGATACTCTACTAAATTCTCTTTTGGATAAAGCACAACATAAGTAGTTCTTAGCTTTAAAGTTTAACGATAATTTACTTTTATCTGCTGCTGTAATGGCAGTAGTGACTGGAATAGGAACAATAACATAATCACCTACCTCGATTACCTGCCACAGATCAAAGTCTGTGCCTCGAATGAAGCATTCCATTCTTAACTTCAAATTGGTAGTCCTTGCCATCAAAGAATGGAGGTCTGGTGACTGATTGACCTTCAGCATATCCTGAGCTGCCATGGATCTTTGCTCTAAGATCGTTGGATCTTCTTTGAATGTTCAGAGACCCGCTCTGATACCACTGTTGGCCCTTTTGGTACGGCAGCAAGCTAACCTAGAGGGGGGGGGGGGTGAATAGGTTTTCTGAAATCTGAAATAGAAACTTAAACATAGAAAATTATCACTTCAAAGTTTGGTTAGTTTTGTGTGATAAAGAGTAGCAGTGCGGAAGCAAATAAACAATCACACAAAAGACAACAAGGAATTCATCCTAGTTCGGCCCTTCCCACATAGAAGTCCTACATCCAGTCCCCAAGCAACCTCTTGGATTTCACTAACCAAGGGTACAGTCCCCCTCAAGGACACTACAAACCCAGCACCCCAGCTGGTCTCTTTCTTCCCGGGCAAGAAGGCAGCCCACTTCTTTTCTAGGCTCAGAAGCAAACCTACTGGTACAAACCCCAGTGCGGTTTTGCTAGACACAAACCCCTAGCTGGGTTACTCACTGTATACAGTCCTACAGCTAGACAGAAATCTTTCTTAGAAAGGAAAGATCAGACTGAAAGCTATTACAAGATGAACACTCAGGACTTAGCTCACAGTCGCAAACTCTCCCCTAAGATTACAATGAGCACAGGGAGAAAAAGAAGAGAGAAGAGAAAGCTTTAAGGCTTGAATGCTTGAGACACTTTTGCTTGCTTCTTCTTGGCTCAGGCTCTTTCTCTCTTTCTTTGAGTGTATGTGGCGTTGAGGTTGCTCACTGGATGTACACTCCTTCAAAGATTTTCAGGAAAGCTCTCTGTTTGATCTTCAGCCTTGCTTCATCTTTTATATGCGAGGCTTTGAATAGATCCGTTGAAGAGATCCGTGGAGCTCTTCTAGACGTTGCTGATCTTCTGCTCATTTGTCTTAATCACCCTCTTGTGATCTTCGAGGTCTGTAAGCATGGAATAGAGTGTTAGCATAAAAGGAGTGTTTATAATAAACTATCCATACTACTGTGTTTCTGCTCACTTGACAGGAATAGTAGGTCATATATCGTTTTTCTGACAGGAAACTGAGATACGTAAACCTTTTTGTCAGAAGATATTTGACTTTTCGATAGGTGCCAAACATATTTAAAACATCTGAATATAAAGGAAATCGTTGTTTACATGAAGTCGATGTTTGGACAAAATCGATGTTTAAGTATAGGCAAATCGATGTGAGAAGCAAATCGTTATGATCAATAAAGAAGTCGATGTGATCACTTACGAAATCGTTACGAGACCCAAATCGATGTCAAACTTATCAAATCGTTATGAGAGCGAAATCGATATGAGGGCAAATCGTTGTGGCTATAAAAGGAATCGTTCTGAGATCGATTTCTTAACAAATCGTTAAGGCCACTTAAGAAATCGTTGTGAGATCGATTTCTTAACAAATTGTTATGGCCACTTAGCGAATCATTCTGAGATCAATTTCTTAACAAATCGTTATGGCCACTTAGCGAATCGTTCTGAGAACGATTTCTTAACAAATCATTATGGCCACTTAGCGAATCGTTCTGAGATCGATTTCTTAACAAATCGTTAAGGCTACTTAAGAAATCGTTATGGCGCTTTTAAAAAATCAATTAAAACCAAATCGTTGTAGCGCTTATGAATTTTTGGCACTTGAACTAAAATCGATGTATATAGATTAGACATCGATTTTATCATTTTAGTGCGCCAATTATTGCATCAAAGTGAGACTCAGCATTTTGCAATGAGATTGATGCGACACAGATGAAACAAAATATTCAATTTAAATTACATCATAAATTTTGTTAGCACCAAAATATGAAGGTAATAAAGAGTGGTTCAACATGTTTACAAGTTGCACAAAGCTCTTTACAGTTTGAAGCAGGCACCTTGAGCTTGGTATGACAGGTTAAGCAACTTCTTGGTGAGTAAAAGCTACTCAAGAGGTAAAGTGGACCAAACACTCTTTACTAAGAAAGTTCGCAATCATATAATTGTCGTTCAAGTTATGTGGATGACATTATATTTGGTTCCACTAACCCATCACTGCATGAGGAGTTTTCCAAACATATGCCCACTGAATTTGAGTTGAGTCTAATGGGGGAGCTTCAATTCTTTCTGGTTTGCAGGTAAAGCAACATGAAGACGGCTTCTTCATTAATCAAGAAAAATATGTTAAGGAGCTTCTCAAAAGATTTCAATTTGAACAAGCCAAACCTGCCTCAACCCCAATGAGCACAAGCATTAAACTTGAAAATGATGAGAAAGGTAAACCGGTAGATGCAAAGCAATTCTGAGGTATGATTGGCTCACTCCTTTATCTTACTGCAAGTAGACCGAATATACAGTTCAGTGTTTACCTTTGTGCTAGATATCAATCTAGTCCAAAGGAAAGTCATTTGGTTGCAGTTAAGAGAATATTCAGATATCTCTCAGGTACGTATGATTGGGTCTTTGGTATCCAGCAGGAAGTAGCTTTGATTTGATATCATATTCTGATGCTGACTATGCTGGATATAAAATTGATAGAAAGAGCACTAGTGGGTACTGCCAATTTCTTGGTGGTTGCATGGTTTTGTGGGCATCCAAGAAGCAGCACTCGGTTGCACTCTCCACTGCAGAGGCAAAATATATTGCTGCAGGGAGTTGTGCGGCTCAAGTGTTGTGGATAAAAAAGTCAACTGTCTGACTACAACATTGACATTGGATGCAAACTATCCTATGTGACAATACTAGTGCCATCAATCTCTCAAAGAACCCAGTTCAACACTCAAGGACCAAACACATAGATATAAGACATCACTTCTTGAGAGATGAGGTAGCCAACAAGTCCTTGGAGCTTAGTTTCATACCCACCGAACAACAATTGGCTGACATCTTCACCAAACCATTGTCAGAGGATAGGTTCACTACTCTGAGAAGAGAATGGGATTGTGCAAAATGCAATGAAATCCTTACCGAATTTTGTGGTATATGCTCTTTATGTGTAATGGTTATGGGGTATATCAAATGGTGAAATGTGGAAGAACAAGTCATGCTTGTTTGGAAACTATCATTATGCGTGAGAAAACATTCTCTACCACGTATCCATAGTCAGTTGCATCTAAAGGTCATTTACTTCAAAAGAGGTCTATGGGTTCTTTACAATTTGCCCATTCACGTTTACACACACATGGATTTCTATTTTCATCTGTACTTTCTCATGAACTCGTGTGCAAATGCTTGTTATACATGTGAAAACTTGATTTGAATTGCTTGAATGTTTGGGTCTACACAAGCACACACTATGGGGGAGGAAGTTCAGGTTAGATGAATGAATTATTGAGGGAAAATCTTCGCATTTCACATACCTACATTTCCCTAGCATGGAGTTCCAATTTTTCTCTCATCCTAGCCTTAAATCTGTTTTGTACAAGCTCCTGTCGACAGCACTGATCCATTCTGTCGACAGGCTCAAACCCATCTGTCGACAGCTAGGCACAGTTTCTGATCTCCCCAAACTTAAAATATTTTGTCTCTGTGCATCTGTCGACAGCCAAAAATCCATCTGTCGACAGCTATGTTCAATCTGAAACCAGAAATCTCCAGCTATGTACACCTATCGACAGGGTCCCTTTAGCTGTCGACAGATACACATTTTCAAGCAATTCCTCATTCTTTGTCAATATCCTTCATGAGCACGTTCATCCCTTTGATGTAAGGTGCAATTTGGGTATTTACATATGTTTTAATATGTCTTCTCCACATAATATTAAAACCATTGTCTCAATCATAATGATTATGACATACCATTCTTGTGTGAGTCTAGGTTGTATCATTCGGAGAACATTGGACGAATCTAATGGGTCTAATCTAACTCACTTGAATAATTCCCGTGTGAAAAATATTTTTCTCAAGTGTCTTGATAGGTCCCATGGTCATTGAATTTTATGTCTTGCAATGTATGTTAACCATAAATAGTCTTTGACCTTGATTTTCAATATAAAACAAAAAAAAAATTGGGCGAAAAGCTACCTATTTCAAACCATCAAATGTATACCAAGAATAATCACGGGAAAAAGGCAGAGCAATGCTGTGTTGTGTTGAGTAACCGGGGACATAGGCATCACAAATGTCTATCTTCGCGTCAAAAAGCTTACTCATTATCTCTGTAAAATGGTCTGAATGTCACTTCCACTGAGTAACTGGGGGTACGGGGATTCCTCATGTCTATCCTCACGTCAAAAGGTGTCCGTGATCCTAATTACCACTTTTCCCAATTCATTTCCCAATCAAAAAAAAAAAACAAAATATTCAAAGTTGAAATAGTGTGAAGCCTCCACATGTTGATTAATCACAGGTTCTTTGATGTTATGGTTACCTACGCGTGTAGACATTCTTTTCATAAACAATCAGATCATCAAACACTAGGAACTATGTCTTTCTGCAAGAGTCTTTATTCAAAGGGGTTATCTTATTTCCATCAATTTTGGTACGGTGTCTTCTTAATGTTCCAACTTGAGACTCCTAGAGTATTATGTTTGAATCATTGAAGAGTTTCACTCGTCTTAATATTCGTGGATATGATAGTTTTAAAATGTGTGTATGCCTATTTTACACCTTCTCTATACCTTAAATGCTCATTGCCCAGTCAAAATCTGTCAAAACAATCATACTGGCAAAATTCTGCAAGTGCCTGTCGACAGGGACACTGTTCATCTGTCGACAGCCGGCGACAAGCCCTATTTTTGGAAACCCAATGGGCGCCACTTTTGGGCTAGATTTTGTGGGTCCCTGCCCTTTCAAATTCTTCCCTACCTTCTTTAAAAGGGAACCCACACCCTTTCCTTCCTTCCCTACTACCAAAACACCCTCCTTCTTCCTTCTCCACCAAACCCTTCTTCTCCAGGGCGCAGAACAAGCTTTTGGCCCACCTGTTCTTTCATCTTCCTCGTGTCACCTTCTTCTCTCGGAGTTCTTATCTGCACCGATCTCCACTTTCTCATGGCTCCTAAGGCCAAGAAGCTTGCTTCCCATCGCCGTCCTCTCTCTTCACAAGCCGCGAGGGTTCCAGGGCTCCTACTGAGCGCCGGAGCAAGCATCGAGATGATCGTCTGCCGGAACTCCTTATCCCTCCAGATCTGCAGTTCCTAAATGTTCATGGCACCTTCAACAATGTGGTCTTTACTTTGCTTTGGTCAGGGTCTTGTCACTGTTCTCGTCGTTTGCTATCACACTAATGTTGTTTCCTTCCCTTGCACTTCTTTTGTCATGTTCTCACTCCATTTTGTAACTGTGTGTACTAAATGCCACTTCAATGAAATTCATAGTTATTTGCTTATGTACTTCTCATGTGTGCATGCCGTGCCTTTCTGCTTATGTCTTTTTGGATGTTGCCAAAAGGGGGAGAACATCAATCAAATCAATCATGCATCAATTGAAAATTTTGTCATCATCAAAAAGGGGGAGAATGTTGGGTTTTCATGTATTATGTGTTATGTTTTTGATGATGCACAATACAAATTGATGTTATGTAAACATGGCAAGTGAATGTGTGAACATGTCTCAATTGATTGTCTAATTGTCCATCATATTTCACTAACAATGTTCTCAAATATAGGTGAGAAAGTGTGCAAGTCAAAGCACCAAAGTCAAGAGCAAAAGATCAAGAGAAACACAAAAAGGCAAGTGCCTGTCGACAGCCCCAAAGAGGCTTGTCGACAACTAGACACAGACAGCTACAGAAATCTCAGTGTGAAGTGTGCCTGTCGACAGCCAAGCACAGGGAGGTGAAATAGACATAAGAACAGGACAGATCACCTGTCGACAGATGAACACAGGAAACTGCCTCTCGGAAGTCCAGTCTTTGGATTCTATAAATCTGTCACCATCTCTCGACAGATGAACATTCTGCTATCGACATACGAAGAGAAACTTCAGTTCCGAGATTTCTATGTGTTTCCTATGTGGGTGTTTCCATTTATCATAACTCTCCATACTTGAACACCCATATATAAGGAACCTTTTGAAGGTATTTTCGCACAGAAGTAGCCACCATACAAAACCCTAGCATACTCTCAAGAGAAAAGATCTTTTTGCTGCTCTGCTTCAACCCTCTATCAAGAGCGAAGAAGAACTATCTTCTGAGCGAGATTGAAGCCGGTTCGTCTACGATTCAAGCTTTTACATCAACTCATACTTGTCAAGACGAAGTTTGAACTGCATCTGGACGACCATCATGAAGAGTTCCATATCAGGATTTGATACTTCAACTCAGAACTCTTCTTTGTCTCTGTTTTTCATATCTTGTGTGTGTGTTGTTGGGTCAAGCGACTCTTGTGCTTGATTCACGTGGGTACATTGTTCTGATCGTGTGTTTACATGAGACGACATAAGTGTGTGTGTTGTAGAGTGAAACTCGCTCATAAGCAGTCGTTTCTGCGTGTGTGTGTGGACGGTGGACGTAGGATACACAAGTTGTGTACTCCGAACTACCTTAAATCCTCGTGTCCTATGGTTTGCGCGTTTTCACGGTAGTGATTGGTAGGCACGTTGGTTCTACACACGTTAGATAGGCTATTCATATTCTATTCACAACAAGTACACTAACTGTAAGTCAAATCAAACTTGAATCTGTTTAAGATTTCGGTAAGGTTGTGTTATCATCGAAAAGAAGGTAATTGTGGTTAGAATTTGTGGTAATCTATTCAACCCCCCTTCTAGATTAACATATAGGATAATTCCGCACATCTTTCATATGTATAAATGTGTATAGTGTTTTTTAAAGAGAGACTCTTCAAATTAGTTTTCAAGATAAGAACAAAATAATACAAGATTTTGTCATCATTAATCACTTTAAATATATTTCAGACAACAAGAGATTTCAAATAGTTATTATTATCAGGATAATAAAGAATTTTATCATCATCAAAACAAGACATAACTAAGAAGCAGAAACTTAAATTAAATGCATGTTTACACATTTTCTCAACAATGATCTGAGTCCAAATGCACGTCTAACTCTGGCTTCTGATCTCTTGAAATATGTTAGACAAGTGTGAGTCTTAACGGACCCAGCAAGCATCAGAAACTCTAACCACAATTTATTATATAAATAATCCAAATTTATGGTATCATAATTTATCATTTTCATGTCATAATTATAGTATAAGTTAATCAACCTACAACACATGTTGTTTTTCTTAAATTAACATCAAAGTCACATCATATATCAAAATATGTGAAATCAGATGTTATATTAGAGTCAGATTATGTTATCATGTGCCTCATATACTCTTTGTCTTAAAATTTCAGATACTCATGATTATGTGGACAGAACAAAATAGAGCATATGACATGGCAGAATATCAGAACGAAGCAAAATTCCACATAATCTAAGCATTTAATATATTAGAACATAAAACATATTTCTTAGGTGTGCATATCGTACAAATACCCAAATCATAATATAGAGAGTAATCGGACATATTGTCTATGCCTAAGCAAATAGTATGGAGAAAGAGTGACTATGCAGTACCCAGATCATCAAGATCCCATGGTAACCAATAAGCATTGCCCATCTCCAAGTTTTCACCCCGTTACCCATGGGTCATCAGAAAGCTTCCCATAAGGGGTACTTCTATAGTAGGCCTAAAACCTCTCTAAGATAACATTGTTCATAACACAATCAAATTGACATAATTCCAACATAATCATTTTCATAGCCTTTTTAATTACAAGGGACTATATCTGAAAATGTCATATTAAGTGCCAAAGCATTCAAGTCATAGTAACACCAAATTTATATTGTTAAATCTTATTGTAAATCTTACTTTCATATTGTTAACATTTTTAGGACTTTTAGGATTTTTCTGGAATTAACAGAAATTAATAAATATCACAATTGTGCATGTTTTGGACACATCATCATCATGAATGATTCATGTGAGGTCCAATTAATTATTTAAATCACTTGTATGATATAACAGTTACGAGACAACATCTGGAATTTTTTTACGACTGATTTCAGGTTAAAATAGATTGTCCAGAAATTTATATTTCAATTAGAAAAATCATATTCCCATCGAATCAATTTAGATCGGTCTCAAATTTTTATTACAGCCTTACTTGATCATACTTATGCTACAAATAATTTTCAATTTTTTCTGACAATTATCAGAAATTTCAGATAATAATCAATATCTAGTATTCTAATGATTTAAATATAGAATAACTTACTGTAGCATAAAATTAACCAAACTTTAGTTTGGAGATCCCGGGATGTAGAATAACCGTTTAAAACTAAATAAAGATTTTTAGAAAGTATGTAACTTTTGGGAAATTTTCAACATAAGTCATAAAAATTTTAAAATAATACCAAAATGGTTTCAGAAGATTCCAGGACAATTGCAATGGTTCAAAGACATGAAGGGCTATTCATATGTTTTAAGATCAACATGGCCTACTATGGAATTTTGAATTTTCCCCTTCCACGAATTAAGTCTGAAATCGATCGCCTACGGCTAGGAGGAATGCACTCCCAATTCCCCACAACACCAACTTTACAGCCTCCCACGTCTATGCTGTGTAGGATCGAAATCAGTATATTACGTAGAATGTCAGGAACAACATCTTTCTATAAAAACTATTGACTTAAACTTCTCTCTTTTTTACCTCTCTTTCTCTTATGTTGAATTTTCAAAAGAACGAGATAAAAAGAATTTGGATGACATAAATTTCGATCCCTCTCTATCTCTTCTACCGTGGAAGAAGGATGAGCTTCTCTCCCTCTCTCTTTTCCTACATTTATAGTGACCAAGTTACACAACCGGCACAGCCAACTTAAACTATCTTACTAAATGCTAAATTAAACTCTTTTCTTAAAGTAAGAACCATCTAGTAGGGTTGTCAATGGGCCAAGTTGGTTCAACGGGTCCGCGAGCTTGGCCCGATTTTAGACCGGATGGCAAGACTCTTTTCGGCCCATGAATTTTTAGTAGGATCTAAAAGCTCAATCCGATTAGGCCCATGGGCCGAACTCAGGCATTGAGTTCGGCTCGATGGATCAGCCCGACCGATTCTCTTTTCTTTTTTTCTTTTCAAATATTAAATTTTACTTACTTAAATCATATTATTTTACATATTAAAAAGTTAAAAACTCTCTTTTCAAACAAATTAAATAAGTAACATCAAAACTCAACTTAATTGAGTGAGATTATAAGTTTTATATTATTAAATATATTATTTTATTATTAATTTAATTTTTATTTAAGTATTTGGGGGGGGGCCGGACCTTAGTAAGACTTTACAATTTTGTAAAAATATTGGACCCGGCCTAGTCCGGTCCAACATTGCTCAAACTTGGACTTACATATGATGAGTCGAACCTGCACCGAGTTCATATAAACCAGCTCGGGCCTGGCCCATTGACAGCTCTACCCCTAGACCATTTACTACTCTTTCCAAGCCATATAATTTTGTAACAATCCATATATTACCCAAGGCAAAAATTAATTTATTTTTTTATTGGAATCGGATGAGACTAACTACTTTCTTAAAGGCCGAGAAACAACACTTCAATAAACAGAACATTTATTGCCTTACAAAAATGTAGAGGTATTTTTTAGTCCCACATTGAAAGATAATGAGAACAAGTGTGTGCTTATCAGCAAGAGCCTCACCTCTTCTCCAAGAGGGCCTTTAAAGGACAAAACTCCAAGCATGGGGACAATACCTCTTGGGAGGCACACTTAAATCACGTCTCTTCATTGGCGCCGTCTGTGGGAACGAACGAGAGGCCATGCGCCTACCCGAGCGTCTCATCTTCATGAGACCCGCAAACCCTTATCCTCACTAGCCTGTTCGAACCTCGCCCTTTCGCTAGATGGGGCATTGATATCATGGGCCCCTTCCCAGAGGCCCAAGGTCGGAAGAAGTTCCTATTTGTGGCCATCGATTACTTCACCAAGTGGATCGAAGCCGACCTATTGCCACGATCACCGAACAGGCCGCGTGGAAGTTCATCTGGAAGAACCTCCTCTGCCGGTTCGGTGTTCCAAAGGTGATCACCTCCGACAACGGAAAGTAGTTCGACAGCACCTTTTCAAGAAAAGTGCGCTGAGCTTGGGATCTATAACCACTTCACCTCCGTGGCGCATCCCCAGGCAAACGGTTTGGGGGAAAACGCCAACCGAACACTACTGCATGGGATCAGCACAAGGGTGGAGGCTACAGGAGGTCGTGGATTGACGAGCTCCCCAACGTGCTTTGGTGCCACCGAACAACGGCTCGGGTAGCAACGGGAGAAACACCCTTCACTTGCTTACGGCTCAGAAGTCGTTGTGCCCCTGGATGTAAGACCCTCGAATTTCCGTCGTATTTCTCGTATTTATGTGTGTATGATTGTGCTTGTGTATGTATGTACATATTTACGTAGGTGTAAAAATAGTATAATTACGTATGCATGTGTTTATATAAACGTAGATAATGTACTTATTGCATGGTGGTAGTGCGGATATGATACTATATGTACATTGCATGTATAGGTCCGGTATGCATGGTTTTCTGCATAATTAGGGTTCTGGCCGAAGGCCTTAGTGGCGTCAACCCATGGCCGCTTAGGTGGTGTCAGCGTCCAGCCCTGGACGCCAACACTCACTCCGGCGTCCAGCGATCTGGACGCCAAAATCTCTGGCCTGCATGCGCAGCAGAGCTGCTGTCTTCTGAAACAAGGCATGGCAACCATTGGGGGATGTCCCCCAACGGCTCTGAGGGGTGTCCCATCACCCTTGTGAGTGGAGGAAGACCCTCTTTAGGTCTGAACCCGAAATGGTCTCTCCCCACTTCCCATTTCACCTGTGAGAGGAGAAAAGAAGAGGAGAGAAACCCTAGAGTTTGTGAGAAAAACTCAGAGTTTGGAGGCTTTAATCCGGCTTCCTGGAGCTCGATCCGGCCGACTTCCCCGACAAGGAGGTAGCTGATATGAAGGGCAAGGCCTCCCCGGTCTTGCTTGCTGAGGGACCATCCAGGAGCTCGGAGGAAGGCGTTTGTGGAGGTGCTTCTGCGACTTCTTGGGATGCCAAGGAGAGCTTCTCCAACCCTTTTGATCCCTTTAGGAGTTTTCCAAAGGCAAGTAACCTATCTATGATGTCCCGTATGAGTCTAGGATGTTTACCATTTTATGGAATTTAATTCGAGTCCTAGACCCTCCATTTCACCCATTTCAGAGCTCGGGTCTGTGTTTTCTGCACAGACCTGAGTAGACGGCAAGGTCCCTGGACGCCCAGTTCCTCCTTGGCGTCCATCGACCATGCCGCTGACTCTGAGTCAGCGGCCAGAGACCGCCGTTTAGTTCTTCTGGGCAGAACAGTGAGCTGTTCTGTCCCACTTCTACATTTAATTTCGGTATGTTTATGCGATTAGGATATATGGTAATCCTATAAGCCATGTACATTAGGTATTGTGGTGGGTGTGGGTGTTGTGATGAATGTGGGTAATGGTGTCTTGTAAGCATGTGAGCATGACTTGTAGACCATTTTTGCAAAGTCCATGATTATGATTTAGATTAATGTGAATGCCTAAATTTCGGTCTAATCATGATGAGTTGGGGTCATGTGTGTATGTTCTGAAATTAGGAAGTCCATACATGCTTGTGGAATTGTTAATAAGTGTGGTTCGGAAAAAAAAAAGAAAACATGTAAAATAGTTTTGTGGCAAATGATTATAGATGTATGAATTAGGATGACGTGGTATTCTAAATTCATGCATATGTTAGTAAGTTCTGTGCAAAACAGCAAGTGGATAAATGTAAATTGTGTTAGACCCATGTTAGCTTAAATTGTGAATAATATGCAAATTGGTGTTTGATTTTCTATAAACTACTTAGCTCAGAAAAATCTGAAAATTGAGGGTATGATCATGAGCCCGAAAACAGTCTGTGGTTAAATTTCAGACCATTTGGACCGTAAATAGAGAGTTATGAGTTTCATGTGAAATGGAAAATTGTACATACGATCACAACGTGATTAGATTTTGTTTAATCAGCATGATTTGGGTTTACTGTGTGTTAAAGCCTGAAACTCTGTAGGGCCATGTTAGTAAAAACAGAGGTGTTCATATGAGTGAGGAAGTGAATGTGATGAAAAGTGTAAAAGTAAATAAATACCATGTGTAAAAAGTTAATTGAGTAAAAGTGTAAATTGTGCCAATGTGATACTGCTTCCGAGAAGGCAGTGGAGCTGTATCAGGGAAAAGTCCCCCTGAGAAAGTTCATTGTGTTAAGTGACCCTAAGGGCATTAGGGGGAAATCCTGGAGGTGGACAGTACCACTGGTTAGGGTGGAGACTTGTTCTCCCGGTCTGCGCAGTCCAAGAGTCACCATTGCATTGCCTAGATGGTGCCTAGTGTTATGTGATGTGAATGTGTCCTTCTTTGGTGGTTTGGACTATGTGTCACGGCACCTAAATGCGTAAATATGTGTAAAGTGTAATGTGTAAGTGTATGTGACATGTGACAAGTGTATGTGACCATGTGTAAATGTGTAAGTGACACGTGAATGTGTATGTGTAAAGTGTAACCACGTGAAAAGAGGAAATTGTGTGAAAAGAAAATGTGAAATTCTCAATGTGTAAATGTGCTATTGAAACCATGTGAGACTAAAACTGAAACCATGTGAATTTAGAAAATGCATGTTCTTTCTCATGTTCATGTGTACAAATGCTTAGAATCCATGTTAGGAACAACAAATGAATGTGTGTGCAAATGGCATGATAGATTGTTATATGTGATGTTTTAAGAACCGTTGTAGCTCTCATGTGTAGGGTTATAGCCATGAAACATGTAAAATCAGCAACCTTAAGTTGATAGAAGGTTATGCATGCACTTATGAACATGTGGAATCCATGCAAATTATGTTCCCCGTCCATGTATGTAAGTTGTCCATGTTAATAACTCTCATGTGTGTCCTTTAAAAGGTTAAAGTTCATGAGTGAATGGATTAGAGACCATGTGATAGGAAATTTAGTTTAGAAATCTGAAAGCATGCGTTATGTATAAAATTGTAGAACCTTCATGATAGGTTGGAAACTTAATGGACTAGCATGCTATGTGATTGCTAATTGAATGTGCTTGTAGAAACCACTAGGACTTGTACGTGTATATCATGTATAGTGTTACTTGCTGAGTCTTTAGACTCACTCTTGCTTCGGCGTACAGGTTTAGACGGTGACGAGACCTTCGTGGAGGAGACAGTGGAGACAGACTCCGAGCGCGGAGCTTAGCTTGTGGAGTCGTGCACCCCTTTGTTGTAGTTTTCATAGTATGTATTTGAAACATTGTATTAGAATTTACATGGAAGAAATGTATTATGTGGACATTCTGTATTTCAAATTTCAGCAGCTTAATCTATGAGAACTTTAGTTCCCTTTGCAAAATATTTGAGTTGCATGTATGCTTAATGTGGATGATGAATGAATGGAGATAGTTCTCTTTTACTTCCGCTACTCTGTTAATTATATTCGCGTGTATCTCAGCTGTTTGTATGTTGGGTAAATGTCCCACTGTGACTGGCAGCACTCGTTGTATCGACGTGGGTCGGTATGACCGTACCGGTATAATGAGGGCCGTCACAGAGATTGGTATCAGAGCGACCAGTTGAGATTGCACATGAATATAACTAAGTCATCATCCCCATTGCATGCTAAGTATGTCCACATGTGTAGAACACATTAATAAGAAGTGAAAAATAGATAAGAAAATGGTTAGAGAACTTAAAACCTAGCTCTAATGGTGGCTGAAATTTTATGACAGCCATGGCTTCCCGTGGACGACGTGGAGGTGCGCCAGCTCGCGACGACGAGCAGAGGCATGATGATCAGGCGGAGCAACAGGCCCCAGCACCGCGAGGCCCTGTGCTTCCCCACCGCCGCCAGGGATTATGGAGTGTTCATGCAAGGTCTGGTGCAAGCCATGCAGACCCACACACTCAGGCAGCACTTCAGGCCCAGTTGGAGGCCCAGGTAAATTAATAAACAACTTAAGTAGTCTGCTATTGAATTGTGTGATATTGTGTTATCGTATATTGTTATGCTTAATGTAGCAGGCTCAGGCCCCGGCTCAGGACCATGGTGGACCTCCATCATGGAGCGATTCAAGAGGATGACCCCACTCTTTTAAGGGGGAGAGTGATCCGCTTTTGGCAGAAAGCTGGATGAGGGAGACCGAGAAAATCTTCCGAGCTATCAGGTGTCCTGACGAGGACAAGGTGACCTTAGCCACCTACATGCTACAGGTATGCTTTAGTTTATGATTGTATGTTGATTGTTAAAGTTAGAATTTGTTAGTTGGTGCTTATGAAGGTGTGTTGCAGGAGAGAGCGGATGTATGGTGGTCCTCCCTAATGCGTACGCGCTTTGAGGACGGAGCAGTAGTCGTGGCGTGGGACGCGTTCGTGAGGCTCTTCCGAGCCAAGTTCGTCCCGAGCACATCCAGGACAAGATGGAGCAAGAATTCCTTTCCCTGACGCAAGGATCAATGACCGTCCTGGAATACGAGGCAAGGTTTCTGAACTCTCTAAATATGCACGCACATAGTAGAGGATGAGCGCAGGAAGACCAAGAAGTTCGTGATGGGTCTCAAACCATCACTGAGGACGAGGCTCGTGGCGTTCGACCACCGCACGCTAGACGAGGCCCTCAGCGCAGCCTGCAGACAGGAAGGAGAAATGGAGCAGTATCTAGAGGAGAAGAAGGCGTCACAAAAGAGGCCGGCAGCGACATTCCAGCGGCAAGATAAG
Source organism: Colocasia esculenta (assembly GCA_014218235.1). Taxonomy (NCBI): domain Eukaryota; kingdom Viridiplantae; phylum Streptophyta; class Magnoliopsida; order Alismatales; family Araceae; genus Colocasia; species Colocasia esculenta. Next base: position 4,940,221 of record CM024756.1, read on the forward strand.
AAGAAGACGGTGTACCAGACACCGCAGAAGCAAGTGGCAGTCGGCAACTATCAGGTACCCTCTGTACGTTCCCCCGTGCGAAGAAGGAGTGTCCCACTGTGGGAAGACCCATGGAGGTTCTGGAGTGGTTGGTAGTAGCGGTAGATGCCTAAAGTGTGGGAGCAGCGACCACAAGATCAAGGATTGCCCAAGGCTTCAGCAGGGAGCTCAGCGTGGAGCACAGTACCAGCAGTAGCGGCAGCCGCGCCAGCTACGGGACGACCAGGAAGGCCTCGAGCCCCGGCTCGAGTGTTTGCGTTAGCTCGTGAGGACGCCGAGCAGGCGGAGCATGTCACCGAAGGTACAGTTCTACTTTTCGGTGTGCACGCTCGGGTTTTGTTTGATACGGGTGCTACTCACTCGTTCATTTCCGAGCGGTTTGCTAGGCAGTTAGCCCTAGAGTCAGGCATAGAGTCTGAGGAGTTAGAGGTTCCCTTGTCTGTGCACACCCCTGCGGGTACGGTATCGACTAGGAAGTGTATTCCGTCGTTACCTGTGTGCATTGAGGATAGTCCTAGATGGGTTTCTTCTTGCTAAAGATGAAGGACTATGATTGTATCTTTGGTCTGGATTGGCTAGAGGAGCACTATGCGTTAGTGGATTGCCGTAGGAAGAAGATTGTTTTCCGCATTCCTGGTGAGGATGAGTTCTCTCATCCCTTGCCAAAGAACTTAGCGGAAAGTTAGTTATCTCTGCCATGAAGGCGATGCGCATGGTGAACAAGGGATGTGACGCATTTCTTGCCAGCGTTATGCTAGTACCCGATGCTAGTTCGTCACGGACTCTCGCAGAGATTGATGTGGTGCAGGACTTTCCAGATGTCTTTCCCGATGACTTGTCTGGATTGCCACCGGATAGGGAGATAGAGTTCACTGTAGAGTTGCTTCCAGGCACCTCTCCTATCTCGAAGGCCCCATATCGGATGGCCCCTGCAGAATTAGCCGAGTTGAGGAAGCAATTGCAGAATTGCTTGATAAGGGATTTATTCGCCCTAGCGTTTCCCCTTGGGGAGCGCCTGTATTGTTCGTCAAGAAGAAAGACGGGTCACTTCGGTTGTGCATGATTATAGGAAGCTAAACCAGGTGACTGTGAAGAACAGGTATCCCTTACCTCGGATTGATGATCTGTTTGACCAGTTGCGAGAGGCATCAGTCTTTTCCAAGATTGACTTGCGATCTGGTTATCATCAGTTGAGGATTAGGTGAGGATGTGTCCAAGACGGCATTTAGAACCCGTTATGGACATTATGAGTTTTTGGTTCTTCCCTTCGGATTGACCAACGCCCCTGCAGCGTTCATGGATCTCATGAACGGGTGTTCAGTCCGTATTTAGATAGCTTTGTTGTTGTGTTTATTGATGACGTGTTGGTCTATTCTCGGGATGAGGCCACACATCGTCAGCATTTGAGGTTAGTGTAGAGGTTCTCCGTGAGCACAAGCTGTATGCAAAGTTCAGCAAGTGCGAGTTCTGGTTGCGCGAGGTTCATTTTCTCGGGCATGTTATCTCCGGCGCTGGTGTAGCTGTTGATCCAGCAAAGGTCCAGGCAGTTATGGATTGGGATGTCCAGGACCCCTTCGGAGATTCGTAGTTTCCTTGGGTTAGCTGGATATTATCGGCGATTCATTGAGGGTTTCTCATCCATCGCCGCCCCCATGACAAAGCTGACCAGAAAGGGGAGAAGTTTGTATGGTCTGAGGCATGTGAGCGCAGCTTTCAGCTATTGAAGGCTAAGCTTACTTCTGCTCCGGTATTGGTATTGCCTAGTGGTCTAGAGGGCTTTGCCATCTATACGGATGCATCTCGGATTGGTTTAGGCTGTGTGCTCATGCAGCAAGAGAGGGTAGTAGCTTATGCTTCTCGTCAGTTGAAGGAGCATGAGAGGAACTATCCGACTCATGATTTAGAGCTAGCAGCTGTGGTTCATGCACTAAAGATCTGGAGGCACTATCTTTATGGTGTCAGATTTGAGGTGTTTACCGACCACAAGAGCTTGAGATATCTTTTCTCCCAAAAGGAATTAAACCTGAGGCAGAGAAGATGGATTGAGTTCTTGAAGGACTATGACTTCGACCTTCAGTATCATCCTGGAAAGGCGAACGTCGTAGCGGATGCTCTTAGTAGAAAGAGGTCTTCGCTCCAGCAGGATTGGAAGATGTTGGAGGATGCAGCGTGCTCTATGACCGAGTTAGAGCCATCGTTGTGTCAGGCTTTTGTAGCTCAGCTATCCCTTAGGTCCTCAGTCTTGGATGAGGTGATTGAGCAGCAAAAAGCCGATCCTAGATTGTTAGAGTTAGTAGGCAGGGCGGGCATTGCTCGTGATGAGGACGGTGTGATTAGATTTCAGCACCGTGTTTGTGTCCCGATGTAGTAGATGTCCGTGAGCATGTGTTAGCGGAGCTCACAGATCGCGATTTTCTATTCATCCGGGTAACACTAAGATGTATCAAGACCTGAAGAGATCATTTTGGTGGTCCGGCATGAAGAAGGATGTGCGGATTATGTGTCTAGATGTCTAGTATGTCAGCAGGTGAAAGCCGAACGGCAGCGACCATCCGGCCTTATGCAGAGGTTGGATATCCCAGTATGGAAGTGGGAAGCTGTCACTATGGATTTGTATGGTTTGCCTCGATCTAGAAGGGGCAATGACTCGATTTGGGTAGTTGTAGATAGATTCTCGAAGACTGCCATTTCTTGCCTATGAAGAAGAAGCAGTCAGTAGAGAGCTTAGCTAGATTGTATGTTAGGTATCGTTAGATTGCATGGTGTGCCGAAGTCGATCATTTCGGATCGAGATCCGAGATTTACTTCGCGATTGTGGAAGGGTCTTCAGGATGCGTTAGGTCGGAGCTTAAGCTCAGTTCGGCGTTTCATCCCCAGACCGATGGACAGTCCGAGAGGACTATCCAGACGCTCGAGGACATGTTGAGAGCGTGTGTTCTGGATTGGAAGGATGATTGGGAGCGTCATTTACCTCTTGTGGAGTTTGCATACAACAACAGCTTTCATGCTAGTATTGGAATGGCTCCATTCGAGGCGTTGTATGGTAGGCCCTGCAGATCTCCTTTATGTTGGGAGGAGACTGGTGATAGGCAGTTGATCGGACCGGAGTTGGTTCAGGAAACTTCGGATAAGATTCAGCTTATCAGAGAAAAGGCTTGTTGCGGCACAGGATAGGCAGAAGAGTTATGCCGACAACAGAAGAAAGGATTGGAGTTCGAGGTTGGCGATCATGTCTTCTTGAAGATATCGCCTACTCGTGGAGTTGTCAGATTTGGCAGGCATAGCAAGCTAAGCCCTAGGTTCATTGGGCCATATGAGATTCTCAGACGTTTGGGCAACGTGGCGTACGAGCTAGCTTTACCCCCAGCTTTGGCTAGCGTTCACCGGTATTCCACGTATCTATGCTCAGGAAGTATGTCCGAGATCCGTCTCATGTGATTAGTCATGAGCCAGTGGAGATCCAGCCAGATCTTTCGTATGTCGAGCAACCAGTAGCCATTCTTGACCGGAAGGTGCAGCACCTCCGGAACAAGAGTATTGCGTCGGTGAAAGTTCTATGGCGGAACTTTTCACGTGAGGAGGCTACATGGGAGCTTGAGGATGCGATGAAGAAGAAGTATCCCTTTTGTTTGAGTAGTGTCGTTCTAACTTCGAGGACGAAGTTTTCCTTAAGGGGAGAGGTGTAAGACCCTCGAATTTCCGTCGTATTTCTCGTATTATGTGGTATGATTGTGCTTGTGTATGTATGTACATATTTACGTAGGTTAAAAATAGTATAATTACGTATGCATGTGTTTATAATAAACGTAGATAATGTACTTATTGCATGGTGGTAGTGCGGATATGATACTATATGTACATTGCATGTATAGTGTCCGTATGCATGGTTTTCTGCATAATTAGGGTTCTGGCCGAAGGCCTTAGTGGCGTCAACCCATGGCCGCTTAGGTGGTGTCAGCGTCCAGCCCTGGACGCCAACACTCACTCCGGCGTCCAGCGATCTGGACGCCAAAATCTCTGGCCTGCATGCGCAGCAGAGCTGCTGTCTTCTGAAACAAGGCATGGCAACCATTGGGGGATGTCCCCAACGGCTCTGAGGGGGGTCCCATCACCCTGTGAGTGGAGGAAGCCTCTTTAGGTCTGAACCCGAAATGGTCTCTCCCACTTCCCATTTCACCCTGTGAGAGGAGGAAAAGAAGAGAGAGAAAACCCTAGAGTTCTGTGAGAAAAACTCAGAGTGGAGGCTTTAATCCGGCTTCCTGGAGCTCGATCCGGCCGACTTCCCCGACAAGGAGGTAGCTGATATGAAGGGCAAGGCCTCCCCGGTCTTGCTTTGCTGAGGAGACCATCCAGGAGCTCGGAGGAAGGCGTTTGTGGAGGTGCTTCTGCGACTTCTTGGACTTCTGCCCAAGGAGAGCTTCTCCAACCCTTTTGATCCCTTTAGGAGTTTTTCCAAAGGCAAGTAACCTATCTATGATGTCCCGTATGAGTCTAGGATTTTCTACCATTTTTATGGAATTTAATTCGAGTCCTAGACCCTCCATTTCACCCCATTTTCAGAGCTCGGTCTGTGTTTTCTGCACAGACCTGAGTAGACGGCAAGGTCCCTGGACGCCCAGTTCCTCCTTGGCGTCCATCGACCATGCCGCTGACTCTGAGTCAGCGGCCAGAGACCGCCGTTTAGTTCTTCTGGGCAGAACAGTGAGCTGTTCTGTCCCACTTCTACATTTAATTTCGGTATGTTTATGCGATTAGGATATATGGTAATCCTTAAAGCCATGTACATTAGGTATTGTGGTTGTGGATATGTGTGGGTTGTGTGATGAATGTGGTTATGGTGTCTTGTAAGCATGTGAGCATGACTTGTAGACCATTTTGCAAAGTCCATGATTTATGATTTAGATTAATGTGAATGCCTAAATTTCGGTCTAATCATGATGAGTTGTGGGTCATGTGTGTATGTTCTGAAATTTAGGAAGTCCATACATGCTTGTGGAATTGTAATAAGTGTGGTTCGGAAAAAAAAAAAAAGAAAACATGTAAAAAGTTTTGTGGCAAATGATTATAGATGTATGAATTAGGATGACGTGGTATTCTAAATTCATGCATATGTTAGTAATTCTGTGCAAACAGCAAGTGGATAAATTGTAAATTGTGTTAGACCCATGTTAGCTTAAATTGTGAATAATATGCAAATTTGGTGTTTGATTTTCTATAATCCTACTTAGCTCAGAAAAATCTGAAAAATTGAGGGTATGATCATGAGCCCGAAAACAGTCTGTGGTTAATTTCAGACCATTTTGGACCCGTAAAATAGGAGTTATGAGTTTTCATGTGAAATGTGAATAATTGTACATACGATCACAACGTGATTAGATTTTGTTTAAATCAGCATGATTTGGATGTTTACTGTGTGTAAAGCCTGAAACTCTGTAGGGCCATGTTAGTAAAAACAGAGGTGTTCATATGAGTGAGGAAGTGAATGTGATGAAAAGTGTAAAGTGTAAATACATGTGTAAAACGTTAATTGAGTAAAAGTGTAAATTGTGCCAATGTGATACTGCTTCCGAGAAGGCAGTGGAGCTGTATCAGGGAAAAGTCCCCCTGAGAAAGTTCATTGTGTTAAGTGACCCTAAGGGCATTAGGGGGAAATCCTGGAGGTGGACAGTACCACTGGTTAGGGTGGAGACTTGTTCTCCCGGTCTGCGCAGTCCAAGAGTCACCATTGCATTGCCTAGATGGTGCTATGTGTTATGTGATGTGAATGTGTCCTTCTTTGGTGGTTTGGACTATGTGTCACGGCACCTAAATTGCGTAAATATGTGTAAAGTGTAATGTGTAAAGTGTATGTGACAATGTGACAAGTGTATGTGACCATGTGTAAATGTGTAAGTGACACGTGAATGTGTATGTGTAAAGTGTAACCACGTGAAAAGAGGAAATTGTGTGAAAAGAAAATGTGAAATTCTCAATGTGTAAATGTGCTATTGAAACCATGTGAGACTAAAACTGAAACCATGTGAATTTAGAAAATGCATGTCATCTTTCTCATGTTCATGTGTACAAATTGCTTAGAATCCATGTTAGGAACAACAAATGAATGTGTGTGCAAATGGCATGATAGATTGTTATATGTGATGTTTTTAAGAACCGTTGTAGCTCTCATGTGTAGGGTTATAGCCATTAGAACATGTAAAAATCAGCAACCTTAAGTTTGATAGAAGGTTATGCATGCACTTATGAACATGTGGAATCCATGCAAATTATGTTCCCCGTCCCTGTATGTAAGTTGTCCATGTTAATAACTCTCATGTGTGGTCCTGTAAAAGGTTAAAGTTCATGAGTGAATGGATTAGAGACCATGTGATAGGAAAATTTTAGTTTAGAAATCTGAAAGCATGCGTTATGTATAAAATTGTAGAACCTTCATGATAGGTTGGAAACTTAAATGGACTAGCATGCTATGTGATTGCTAATTGAATGTGCTTGTAGAAACCACTAGGACTTTACGTGTATATCATGTATAGTGTTACTTGCTGAGTCTTTAAGACTCACTCTTGCTCGGCGTACAGGTTTAGACGCTGACGAGACCTTCGTGGAGGAGACAGTGGAGACAGACTCCGAGCGCGGAGCTTAGCTTGTGGAGTCGTGCACCCCTCTTGTTGTAGTTTCATAGTATGTATTTGAAACATTGTATTAGATTTACATGGAAGAAATGTATTATGTGGACATTCTGTATTCAATTTCAGCAGCTTAATCTATGAGAACTTTAGTTCCTTTTGCAAAATATTGAGTTGCATGTATGCTTAATGTAGATGATGAATGAATGGAGATAGTTCTCTTTTACTTCCGCTACTCTGTTATTATATTCGCGTGTATCTCAGCTGTTTGTATTGTTGGGTAAATGTCCCACTGTGACTGGCAGCACTCGTTGTATCGACGTGGGTCGGTATGACCGTACCGGTATAATGAGGGCCGTCACACTGGAAGTAGCTGTCTCCCACCCTCCGAACGACCCACTTTGATGAAGCCGCCAACAACCGCGCTCTTCAGGAAAACTTGACATGCTTGGCGAACGACAGAACGATGCCAGCATTCGTCTTGTTTCCTACCAGCAAAGACTCGCGCAATATTATAATGCACGAGTTCGGGAAAGGCGCTTCAATGTGGGAGATCTAGTCCTGCGCCGCTGCTCGGCTCGGATCCCCAAAGAGCGGTCGGCAAGCTCGCCCCTAAATGGGAAGGACCTTATCAGGTCACCCAGGTCCTCGGGAAGGCTCATATAAGCTAATTACCCCTAGTGGCAAAGCCATACCCAGGACTTGGCATATGTCTAATCTCAAGGCTTATCACTTATGAAAGCCTTGATCGGCATCCTACTTCTTTTCTCCCTGTTCCTAGGGTACGACTGGAGGAGCATCGGAAATACCCACGCCTCAAAACGTTAGCAATCCTAAGCGGATATAGATACATCAACCCCTCTAGCTCGAACGAGTGTTCAGCATTCACCCTGGTCGAATCCTCACTGACCTGTGCGGTACATGTGACTCCATAAACCAATGAACTCTAGTTCGAACAGAAAGCAATAGTAGAAGGGAGGAGATAGAAAAAGTGAAGCCATAGATAACTCCTGAAAAGGAAATTTTCATTTATGAATCTTTTGCTTACAGATTCCTTTGATCTCAACTACAAGATCTAACAAAAAAGACATGGAGCAACAAAGACTAAGGAGCCTGCTCGGAGGGACCAGCACCGTCGCCGGAGGAGGCATTCGCCCAAATTGGAACTGCGCGAATTGAACTCCATCCAAGCGGGCATCATTGGTACGACACCGGCACTCTGCACAGCAGCCTCAAAGGCTGCTCGGGCGCGGTCGACCCAAGAGAGTTGCTCTCCATAGTCCTTACCAGCTCTGAGGCCCACCCTATAGCAGCGGGGCCCATATTGCTCCAAATCTTCTTTATAATCTGCTCCGGCCTTATATTCGTTATGGCGCGGGCCCCTGCATCAGCAGCTATTTGGCAATGGCGTCCTTCTCGGCCCGCGCCAGGGCCAAATTCAACTCCGAGGCCTGGAGAGCAGTTTTGAGGTTCCTCACCTCCTCCTCCAACGCCGCCTCGCGAGCCTTGTGCTGCGCTGTGAGCCCTAGGCAAAAAGCAGTCTGTGCCTCACATAGATGCTTCTGGTTCTGAGCCGAGCAGCCAAGGCCCTTAGAACGTCAATGACTTGGAGACCCCGTCCACAAGGGCCACCAAGTCAATATCATCACCCACGCCGTCGTCCTCACGACCTTCTGGGAAGTATCCTCCGCCCGATGCCTTCGGGCTCTGCTCGGCTGGAAGATCCAAGAACCTCGCTATCCGGTCGAGACGGGAGGCAGAGGGGCTTGCAGGCAGTTCCCTTGGTGCGTCCTCGACACGACAAAGCGTCACTTCCAACGTCGCCACCGAAGGAACCTCGGGAAGCTTCTTCTGCAACCTTCCCTGAGGGGCCTCCGATCGTCATCGGAATCTTCAACCCGCCCTCATCCTCCCACCCACTGCCTCCCTCTGGCAACATCAGTTACCTTGGCGATCGCAACATCAGAAACCACCTCGGGGGGGCATGGGGGGCAGGTCGGCCCCAGTGCTTGCAGCGACAAGCTTCTCAGCAACCCACGTTGAGGGATCCATTTCTTACCCCGCGTGGGGTTGCATTTGGCGTTGGGGGCGCCTCCTCCTCGGTCGCAGGCACCCCTCTGGTCATGGCATCCTCCGTTACGCCAGCACCTGCACCAGGTCCGGCGTCAACCTCGGCCTCCTCGCCATCGGCCGCGGTGTCATCCTCAGCACCCCTAGCGCATGAGGCCCCCACGGACACCTCTTCCAAACGACCCCCAACGGGGCCCTACGGCATCAGCGCTCTCGCTTGCTCCCCGCCTGAGTTCCCAGATGAAGAGCTTACATCGACGAGCCCGAGGTCGATCGCCATCCTTTTGGCCGCCTCGGGGTTTCGTCGAATAGGCATCTGGGACGCCTCCATAGCCTTCCGCTTCCTTTTCCGCTCCAGCGGCGGCACGGCTCCTCCTCCTCCTTCATCCTCTTCGGCAGGAAGACCAGCCGAGCACGGTGAAGCAAGCACCAGTCTTCGCTTCTTTTTCTTCTGGAGTAGGCTCTTCGTCGCCCCTCTCTCAACATCATCCTCAGCCGGTTGTTGCTCGGCTAGGGGCCCGGCTACAGCCCTCGAAGCCCCTCGTTCGGCAGCCCTCTCTTCAGGCGTATCCTTCCGGGCCCCTTTTCAGGGACCCCCGAGCTGACGGCGCCCTGTCCTTCGGCAGGGCAGTTTGGGGCGGTGGCAGTAGGATGCTCCTCACCGAGCACTGTCACATACGCTGTGACAGAGATTTGCTTGGTGTAGAGGGCCATGTCCTCTGTGTCCATGCCCGCCTCCAACTCCCCAGCAGCTGCACAAAGAAAGCGAGGTTAAAAATAAAGAAGAAGTGGTTTCTGAGGAACGGAAGAAGGAAAGAGGCAAATCCATCACTCACTCCATGCTCGACTGAGCCCATGCTGGACCAATTGGGCCTCGGTGATGTAATCCTCCACCTTCTCGACGAAGATGTTGCTGAGGCGCTTCGCGAGCACCACTTCATCCGATCGCATAAAAGGGTAACAGATCCTTGCGAGTGCTCTTGACTCACATAGGAAACCCCCACTCATGGCACTCCAGCGTTGCGCGTCAGGAAGAGGATGCGATGTGTCCACCACTTGTGGCTCGACAGCCGCGGATAGAAATCAATCCTCATACAGTCCGGCCGATGCTTGGTGTAGTAAACATTCCGACTCGTCCCCGGCGACGCACTCAGAATGAATTGACTCTGGAAAAGGTTGGCGGTGGGCTCGATCCCCGAACCTTGCACGATATGCAAAAGACGCAATCGTCCGCCAGCTGTTCGGTGCCAGTTGAACTGGGGCGATCCCCCAGGTGTTGAGCAGCCCCTCGCCACCGCCGGCAACGGTAGCCGGAACCCTGCTTCAGGATTCGTGCAACATGCTACGCACCCGGGCTTCTCCCACCAGTAGGGCTATTCTCCTTCGCAAGCGACGTCGTATCCTGTATCAATGCGATACCGCTCCCGAAGCCGTCGAAAGAAGCAGTACCTCTCCCGTTGGACGGCTCCTGGCGCGCCATCACACACAACTCGCACCGGCCACGGCTTTGCCCTTCTGTGACATCGTCGGAGATAAAGGAGAACGAAGAAACGGGAGAGTTCGGAAAGAAAGAGGAGGGCTTCCAACAAGAAGTTTTCGAAGGCGTGGTTCCACGCCTTCGCCTCCCCCTTCTTATAAAGGAAAGAGGAGGGAAACCCTAGAAACTTCGGAGCCCCTTCTTCCAGAAAAATTGACGTTCGGCGAATCAACAGCCTCACTCGCTTGCCACGATACCATCCTTCATCATGAACCCTCCGATTCTTTCAAGGCGGAAGGTACGAAGCGACAGTACCGATCGACGTTTGCACGTCCGAGGTCACCATCGCATTAAATGCTAACAGAGCATTTGAGTGTTTTGCCGCCATTCGAGTGCCTAGTTCCCTGAGCCAGCTCGATAGCGTGGGGGGCAAGTGTGGTGATCACTTCCTGCCATCAGGCCCATCAACAAAGTTATATAAGCCCATGACGAAACAAACTGACACTGCGCTGTCCTAGGGCATCATCCGTCCTCGGACGACCATCTCCAGCGCCCTCGGAAACACTTGTCCTGCTCGGGCTCAGAGCAGTCCTCACGGTTAATCGAGCATCAGGTTCATCCACTCCCAACGAATAACCTGCTCGAGAACTACAAATCAAGGCCGCCCGAGCAGCCCCTTCGCATTAGCAACGGTTATAACCGCCGCGGTCCACGCGCCCCACCATCAAGGGGTGCGTTAACTGCTAAGCATCTCAACGGGCATCTGAACGCATAACCCCCCACTACGCGCGCCAGTCAAGGCGCCCTTGGGCACGATCTAGAGACATTACGTCCGTTCACTTCAGCACCATGCCTATATAAGACACAGGTTATAGCGCCATGCAGAGGTATGTTGACTCTCACGCAAACATTTCACACATGAGAACTCTCATCCTCTCTAGTCGCCTACTGACTTTGGCATCGGAGGGTTCTCCCCGGTTCTTCAACCGGGCCCCCTGATCCATTCCTGGTTTTGCAGGCCTTCGTCCGCCATCAGCGTTCCCCTGCCCTTCTTCAAGTGTAGGCCCACCAGGCTCCGGCCCAAGCGAGAAAAGGCCTCCACAAAAAATATCTTCCTCTCCTTGTTCTTTGCCAAGAACCGAAGTCCTACAAGTGGTGTTAGATAACAGGAGTTAGATAAAGAAGAAAGAAAACTTCTAACCAATTGGTTATCTTCGACATTTAATTTCTCTTAACATGAACGGGTTTATCCCAAACCAATTATTACCCGCTATTTAATTCATGTTGGAGTTTTGCTAAAAATTGTTAACAAAAAATAAATAAAAATAAAGATTTTAACATAAACAGTGCCATAGGTACGTGGCACTTTGCATTCACGCAGAAGTGCACGGGAGTATTAAATGCTCAAACCCACCAACCTTTTGTGTGTTTGTATTATGTTTATATCATTTTTTTATTTGTTATATTTTTGTCTTTATATTTTACTCTATTTTAAAGATTATATACTGAAAAAAGACCGAACTAGATAAAGTTTTCTTCATGAAAGTTGAAGAGCATCACATTGTCTTTCTAAAAAATGCAGAATCACTTGATTCAGAGTCTACTGTTCAAGATGTAAGTTCCTGCATCAAAATAACAAATTTCCAAGAGAGTAGGCAAAGTTACCTCAACTGAATCAATTTTTTTGCCCAGTTATTACACTAGCGCTTTAAGGAGTTCCCCACTTCGGCCAGGATGCACAATCCCAACCAACTGGTATCGCTTCACTTATAAAAGCAACCTCTTCATCACAGGTAAAAGACAGAGGTTTCAGATCCCAAATAGTGATCTCAATCAACCTCTGTGCTACTCACTCACTCTCCCTTTCTCTCTCTCTCTCTCTCTCTCTCTCTCTCTCTCTCTCTCTCTCTTCACTACCACATTGAGTTTTCTTTTGGTCCCCTTCTCGAGCTGACTTATAATTTGAGAATTGAAAGGTTGACCTCAAAAATGAAACTTGACTTTCTATAGGTCAAACGACGTCAGTACCAACATCCTCGACATCAACATCTTTACTTCCCCCTCTATCAACAAATCTGAGTTTCTCATCTCAGATCCTCCTAAAATCAATCCACATCGACCTTTGTAACTTCAGGATCGGATTCATTAGTATCATATCAATTCTTCTTCTTTTTTATTACTGTAAAAAAAATTGATATTGACATTAATGCCGTATTGAAAAGATACCAACCAAGCAGGCATTGCAAACGGTTACCCAATATACATTCTGTTGAGTTATTTACACTTTATACTACAGGAAAAGAAAAAAATGTAAAGTAGACCATGAGCTCCTGCTCCCGATGTAGAAGTTTCAGAAAGGCCCATACAGAACTAGAATCGCGTGGCCTATTATAAAGCATATCAAAAGAACCAACGAGATCACGGAATTTATCTAAGAGAAGTTTAGACAATTAAGAAATTTGAAACCACTGCCGTCAGGTCTCCTCATCAGAAACCTGTGATGCAGAGCCGGACTCCCTCCTCCTCAGCCCATTCTTCGTAGAGGTAACAGAAGCATCAGCCTCGATGTTGTTGACTCTTTCGTGGTGCTCATTAGTAGATTCTTTGCTCAACTTAATCTGTCGCCTTAATCTTAAGATTTCACCTTTCGCAGATGATAGTTCATTTTCAAATTTCTTTGCCGCCTTCTCCAAATTTCCTCTGTCTGCTCCAAGCATTTGAATGACATGTTGGGCATCCTCCAGGTTCTCTTCTGCTTCTTTCGTTAAATTCTTCTGCTCCATAAGTGACAGATACAATGTCTCTTTCTCTGATTCAAGAGTGGCATTTTGTACATTAGCATTCTGAAGTTCCTTTGACAAAGATAATGCTTCTTTGTTCATCTTATCAAGTGACTTTGTAGTTTCATCCAAATGTTTTTCAAGGTTCATTCTCACTTCAGAATGTTTCGACACCAGCCTTTTTGATTCTTCAAGTTCTCTGTTATGTGCAGCAACAACTTTCCTTTCTTCCTTTAACTCGTGCCCCATAGCTTCTACTTTGTCATATACCTCCAACAACTCCTTCTTTAAGTTTTCACAAGCTTCTTCTGCCACTTTTAGTTCATCAGAAACCATTGCAAGTTCTTCCTTTGTACTCGCCAAAACCTCCTTGCCCATTGCAAGTTCATCAGATAGTAGTTCTGAAGTAGACTGTTCCTCTCGAAGATAAGCATTTAGCAGTTTTTCTAGTTTAGAGGATTCGCCTTTGGCACTGGTGACCTCAGACAGGAGTTCTTCATGAACTTTGTTAGATTCCTGCATTTGTTCTGATAGATCAGAAACAACAAGTTTTGTATTTCTCAGATTTTCATGAGTAATCTGGAGCTCATCTCTCAAAACCTTCACATTGTTTATTTCTTCATTCAGCATGGCACTAATGCTATCCCTTTCATTCTTTAAGTCGGTGATCAATGCATACCTGTTCTTTCCTTCAGTCAAAGCAAGACAAAGTTTTTCTTCAAGCTGGTGTACCTCTTCATCTTTCCTGGACAACAGTTCGGAGTTAAAGGCCGATTTTTTTTCAAAATTTAACTTCAGATCATCATATTCTTTCTGAAGGATATGGAACTTTCCATCAATCTCATCTCTTTCTGTACAAAACAAGTTCATTTCTATATTCATATCATTGATGTGAGTATTCTTTGAATCCAATTCTCCTTTGATTTTAAATAGTTCAAGTTGCAAACTGGAAAGAACTGAATTAGACTCCTCAAGTTCCACTTTTGACTGATCAATGAGAGAACCCAAGTACTTAGACAAGGTTTCCTTTTCATCAAGTGAGGATTTGAGTGCACCAATGCTTTCCTCTTTGTCCTTTATCTCTAAGCTAAGTAAGCTAACTTTTTCTTGTAAGACACCAACGGTATTCAACTTATCTGGAGTTTTGATTCAAGAATTTTTATGTCTTCACTGCTTGTGTTATATTACTATGCAATTGATCAATCTGCAACTTAAACTCTTCAGCAGATCTTTTTTCACTTTGCAGCTCATTCCCTAAAGCAGTTACGGTAGTTTTTGCTAAAGCCAGCTGTTTTGACAAAGAAGCTTCATCTTCTTTCAGTTTTTTGATCTGTTTCTGGTGTTCTTCCTGTTCCTTCAGTAGCATCTGCTCAAAATTCTTTTCCAGCAAAGCTTTGGCTGCTTCATTTTCATTCAGATTATTGTTCATCTGCAATCAACAATATTTTTCAGGTTCAGCTAGTGTTAAATGTTTTGGCCATGAGAAACTTTTGGATATTCAAAACCTTTGACCTTATTAAAAAGAAAATAATAAAAGGAAAGGAAAGAGATAATAGCCAGGTAATATAAGAAGAATGCGTACAGATTCAATCTCTGATTCTACATCTGCTTTCTCCTTCTGAGAAATTGCATAAAGGGCACCCAGCACACCTGACCCAATTATTCCAAGACCATTCAGGAGAGACAGAAATGGACTTTCTGGGGCTCGATGTGCATGTGCTTGCTGTCACAGAGGTAACTTAATTTAGAACCTTGGAAACATAATAAAAGGCCTGCGCATCTGCACAAATTTAAATTGCCAAATGGGTAGGGTCTAAGACAACTTCAGCTTCTTTCTGTTGCAGGTATGAAGGACTATCTTGCACATGAGGGCCTTGGACGTCAGTAATCTTGATATCTTGTTTCTCTGTAATCAGAAAGAACATAATAACAGAAATCATTTAAGTGGAATTATAGGCCAAGTAGTGCCACAAGAAAGCTTACACCTAATTAGATAAGTTTGTCTTGTTTCTTATCTTTTCAGAAAAAGGAAAAATGAGACCTGATTCAATAAAAATTAATGACGATTCCTTTTATTTATTTATTTATTTCTGTTGTTTTGTGGATGAATCGAGTAGGGTTTGACTAGCATGCATCAATTTATGTCTACGACAAGAGGATGTAAATAATGCAAATTTAAGGACAATAGTAGATTTGACTATACCTTGATCACTTGTTCAGACTTCAAGTTCTCCAACATGCAATATCACATAATGGACTACAATGAAAGCAATGGAAGATTGGATAAACATTGGCTGATACAACTGGGAAAATTTTCGTTCATATATATATATATATAAATCAAGCTAGCAGCCCTGCTATTCTATTTAGTATTGCAATTATGATGATGGTTTTCAATTTTTCCACAATGTTAACCCATAGACATGCAAAATCATGATTTTCATATAGACCCTCCAGAAGATGATTAATTTTCCACAAGTAATAGAGTATATGATTTTTAAACTCCTTAATATGGATGTTTTCCACTTTCCCTTATGCTGATATATTCATGCCTCTGAAATCCCCAGAAAAGTGGAGATGCTCTAGCCACATGCACAGCAAGAGATAATTTTTCCTCAACAAGAGAAGACATCTCAGGATTACTTTTTAAGTATTCTAAGAAACCTTATCTGTGACTGATGAACCTTAAGGCCAGAAATACGTTCTTGTTCAACAAGAGGGCGTAACTAACCTTGCACTGTTCCCTATCTTCTTATGTTTGTTTTTTGGAAAGAAGCTGTTTTTTGTCTCCTTACACAAAGATGAACTTGGACTGTACAGAGAGAAGGTTCCCTCTGTATTGGGAGCAGTTTCGTAACACTTGTTGCACCACATAGGGAAACTGCCCAAGGGCATGCATCAGCCATCAAATTATTGACACATTGATCTATATTTGACAGGTTTAACCTATCAGAAACATCACCAAACCGTATGATGATTAATCCATCATTTTCCACAAAACTTCTCTGATGTTTGTAGATTTCACCTAACAAAAATGGTACCCAGGTAGTATAATATAATTATCCATCATTTTTCCGATTCCTGTCTTGTGATTGCTTTTAGTAGGGACTAGAGAGTGCATTGGTTATGAAGTTATCCGGTAACTACTCATTGGTTGTGGGCTACTGCAGCAAGAAACCTCCCGCGGGATCTTGCCTTTACACTAAGATTAAGATAATGACAGTGCTTTCGGAATGAAGAACAATTGCATCCCTGCAATAAGACCTCTTACTAAGATCACCAGATAATCGATCAAAACCTTAAGTTGTCAATCTAGAATGAGCTAGGCCAGCCAAAATTAAATTCTAAGCCTAATTCCATCAGCTTGGATCAGCACGTGCCGCAGAAGACACCATTGTAAATCAGCAAACCGATCAAAACAAGCAAATCAACAGTAGACCCACACCAAAGCGAGACAAAGCCACCCCAATTTAAAATTCCCTCCTCCATAAGCCGCGGAGGAAACCACGTAAACGTAGCCAGAGGGAGCGGCAAAGGTAAAAAAGCGACAAAAGAACTTCAGAAAAGACCGCAACAGACCAACCTTTCCCCAGGCCCTGCACCGCGGCAGCCAGCGCCCGGAGCTGCAGCAGCGGGAATGCGGAGAGACCCACGAGTAGGAGCACCCTCCTGTTGTCGCTTCCCGGGCCCTCTGGGCGCAAAGAGGCTGTGGCTGGCACCGTTGGCTTCCTCCGGTGTGCTTCCCTGTGGTAATACACCACACCAGGGAAACTGCGAGGCGGCGGCGGCAAGGAGAAGAGAGAGAAGGATTGGAAGAGAGGAGAATGGAGGAATCTCGAGCTCCCCAGAAGAACACAGTACCCCATTTCAACTGTCTGATTTAGATTTCCGTCTGCATAAACTTCACAAATCCAGAAAATTCAAACCATTCGTGAATCCTCTCTCTCTCTCTCTTCCTCCCCGTTTTCTTTGCAGCTATTTCGTGCTCGTAGTGCCCTTGTTCTAGGGGGACCCTCTGTAGCCTGCTGTCAAATATAAGCCCTCAGTTATGTCGTAAATAACGGGAAAAAGCCACTGTGCCGGCGTGGGCTTCGCTGGGGTGGCCCAACGTTTGGCATGGCGTGTTATTGGGGGGGGGGGTGTGGATTCTCGGAGCAAAGTCCACTGGGCCGTACACGTCAGGGTTGGGCCCGGGAAAGGTGGGGTTGGTCTTTGGGGTTTGTGGGGCGAGGGCACTGGGTGTGGTGTGGTTGTGTCTGTCGCGCGGCGCCGCATTTGCGGGAGGAGAAGAGAGGTCTCCCGAGATGGGAGAAGAAGTCATCGTGAGTATGACCTTTTTCGCGCCAACCAATGGGAAAGAGACGTGAAGGGAGCTGCTCTCTCCCCAGATTCGGATGTCGCTTTCAACCCAAAATGGAACCTATTTACCTAACTAAAAAAGAAAATTACGATCTTTTTTCTCGGCAAAACTTTGATTGTTGGAGTACGTGGACAGTTTTGGCACCTCCAAATATGTAATTATATATCTTACGTGCACACAATATATATATATGGTTATATTCATGTAGTTACGATATATATTCAGAAGAAAGGTAATGCGTTGTTCGGATGGATAAAAAATGCTCACACACACGTTTTTTATTATTTAATAGTTTTGAACAAAAATTTGAATTGGAAAAAGGGGCGTTACACAAATCAATAGAATTTGAGACTTAATAATTTAAAGTACTCCATACACAGAATGTTCTATGAAGCGATAATTTCCAATCCTTTAGAATGGAAAACCAATGTCGAAATAAATTAATAATTAACAATAGCGAAAAATGTAATTAATGAAACCAAATCGACAGTTGAAGGTTACTCTGCAAATCAGCATGGTAAGTCTATTTTAGTGGGCCTCCGGCACTTAGGGTCTGTTTGTTTGCACTGAAAATCTGGGAGAAATAGTTTTCAAAAAAACTTAATTTTTTATATCATTTGATACCACTGAAAACCAAAATGTAGAAAATTAAATCACAGAAAATCTAGATTTTGACATCCGCAGGAAAACCGCGGATGCCATTTTCCAAACTGTCGCCGCTACAGTTTGTATGTAGTTTGTACAGTAACAAAGTTAGGCACTATTCATCTAAATTGTATTTTTATTTTTTTCACTTATTTAAATAATATTTGTCAAATTTAATTATTTCTCAATAGTTAATTCATTTTTTACTTTTTTATTTAAATATATTTAGAATATTATCATTCAAATTATATTTTTATTTTATTTCTCTAACTTTAAATTATCTTTGTTAAAATTACTTATTTTTCATTAGTTATTTAATTTAATTTTATTTTTTAAAATATTAAAAATAAAAATAAAAATAAAAATAAAAAATTGATGAAATAGTGTTAGTACACAAGGAATATATGATTCTCTCTCATTTGAGCAGATCATAAGATCTCATATCCCTCCATACAACTTTATATTTTCCTAACAACCAAATAGACAATTACGTTTTCATTTTCACGGAAAAGTTATTCCGTGGAAAACTATTTCCCTCTGAAACTGTTTTACATACAACCAAATGGACCCTTAGTTTCGTTTTGCATTAGCCCAACTTTTCATGTGATACCTCTTAGAAGATTTTTTTTTATGAGTGAATTCTTTCCAGCGAATGCAAACATAAGAGAATCATTGGCCAATGATGTCAAACTCATGAATAGGCAAATAAGTATATAATTCATGTTAAGATAATTAAATATATGCAAAAGTACTAAATGTCTTCTTTTATTCATAAGTACTAGATACTACAACGAGTAGTGATGTATCAAGCAAATTACATTTTTCAATCAAGATGTGAAAAAATCATGGGAAGCTAGTAGAGTAACTGAATCAGAAACATGAAGTACATCAATTATCGAAACTTTTGAAATATTTTTAAATCTTTCTTTATATATCGTAAGAAGAACCCTAGTTAACGTTGCACTTAGGCTGGCTTTCGTCAGAAACACATATTCAACTATAGTAAATTGCATTAACAAATAATATTTGTTGACCGTTAAAACAACAAGAAAATGGCAAGTGTAAGCATGGACAATGTAAGGTCTTGGGCCCTCATTGGACCCTTATTGGACCTTTGCAGCATTTGTGGTTGAGCACATGATTGATTGCCGTTAATCGGCGGGATAGATTGTCGTTTAGTTATGGTTGACGGCGACAAAGTATGCTGTCAACTTGTGTTGGCGGCGGCCAATGTTGGCACCAAGTGTGGGAGATTCCAGAGTCTTCTTGTCTGTGTGGTTGATGGCGTTTTATGTCACCATAAAGTTGTGGCGGTTTTGGTTGACGATAGTCTATATCAACATCAATCTGCACGAACCTATTTTTATATAAGTAACTTGAGAGCTCCTCTCTCTCTCTCTCTCTCCCCATCTCCCTGTTTCCACTCCCTTCCACTAGGGGTGTAAACGAGCCGATACGTTCGACGAGTAGTTCGAAACTTGACTCGATAAAAGCTCGGTCCAACTCGTTTATTTAATTAACGAACCAAGCTTGAACAAAAAAAAAAACTCGATTCATAAACGAGCCGAGTCTGAACACATATGAGCTCGGCTCGATTATACTCGTGAACAGCTCGTTTAAGAGCTCGATTAAATACTCGTTAAGAGCTTGTCTAAGTACTCGCTAACACTTCGTTTAAATATTTCTTTAAATATAATAAGTATATTTATGAGGGCTTAAATGTCATAGACTAAATCACGGTGTATACATAAATTATGTAAATGAGGGTATATACACAAATCATGTAAATAGGGGCATGAACATAAAATTTAGTGTTGCAAGGTCCCCCAGCATATCAAGCATCTTCTTCCTCCCCAGACCGACCTACGTAGTAGGTGAGCCCTCCGGTGGAGCCGAGGGGCGCGTTGTCGGCCACTGGCATCTCCGACGACCACTGAGGACCATCCGTCAGTGGTAGACGGTGCTCTTGGAGACCACAGTACAATCATCGACGGTGCAGAAAGGGGGCTCTGGGCGGTGTGCGAAGGAGAGTTGCAACACCGCCCCTACCTTTTCGCGCACCAACCCCATCTCTTGCAGTGTCTATCTATTAATTTCATATTGCTTATGATAAATTATGAATATATTTCAAAAATTATATTAAAATAGTTAAATTAAGCAACTTATCAAAACTTCTGAGATATGAGCTGAAATAAAATAAATTTAGGTCTATGAACGATCAATTTTTACTATAGATTGGATTGGATTTACTTATAAATACGAACTCGCAAATTCAATAAGCCGTTAAGATACTCGTTAAGGGCTCGAGTGCGAGAATATTTAACGAGCCGAGTTTGAACAGACATTTTCAATACTCGAACTCGGCTCGAACTCGATTAAAAATTAACGAACAGAGTTTGAGCAGAATACTACTCGGCTCGACTCGACTCGTTTACACCCCTACCTTCACCATAATTGGAAAGATCCAGTTACTAAGCTCAGTTCCTCTTTTCTCTTTTAATCCATAACATATAGTTTTTCCCTCATGAGTTAGTACAAATTAGGTGGATTTTAAGCATCACAAAAGTGTTAAGAAAATTTCACCTATCACCAAGTGATATCAATTATCTATTTCATGTGCATTGATGCGTGGACTTAATCCAATGTGTTTGAGAAGCATGCTAAATGCAAAATATTTTGCTCACCCTTAAGTTGGATGCACACACCAAAGCATAATCCCCTTAATGACAAAAATAAGGCATACTAAGTTTCAAGCCAATACAATAAGATACGCAAGGGGTCTAGGTATAGGAAGAATCAAGGAGGGTGTCATTACATATACAATACATACAGACACAAGGGATAGACATGCAAACAAACAAGCATTAGACACTAAATTCTAGACCCTTTTGTGTCTTTAATTTTTCAATTTTTTTATAAAAGAAAAACAAAAACACAGCCTATTATCAAAAACTAAAAGGAACAAACAATAAGGTATACATGAGTATTTGTGTCTTACCTGGAATCTCTAAAAAATAGAAATGAACATGATATCACAGAACACCTTAATGCCTTGAATGGTACATTGAGCTCCAGCTCCACATCTTTGAAGACACCTGCAACCACTGTAGGCGAGATTTGGCCCATTTCCCGCAAGGCAATTTGGCCCATTAAGCTTCGTTTGACCGTTTGTTGACTGGCTTCGGATTCCATGTAGACGGCATCATCGACTGCCGCCTACTACTGGTTGACGGCATACCCCATGGACGTCGACCCATCTTGGCGTCCACATCGATGGACGTCTGCATGAGGTTGGCGGCCTGATCCATGGACGTCAAGGGCGTTTACCGGGTCTGCCCAACTAACCCGAGATTCCAGCCCACTTGCGCCATTGTCTCGCCCATGCAACGCATGGGGCCGTTCCCAACGGGTATATGGGCCACCTTGGCAGTCCCTTGACCCAGTAAAAATCCCATTTGGCCTCTCCCCATTGGTTGGAGCTTAAACACATGGAGTGCCACATGTGCAAGTGTGTTCTTCACACTTGAGCATCCAATGCTCTCAACCCCGAGCTCACTGTCTATATAACTCCCCCTTGGTCCCTCTGAACAAAGGGGGAGAGGCTGGACGTCCATATGCTCAAGCTTTGAGAGAGGAGAGAGAAAATCCACCCAAGCTTCACTAAGTCATCTCTATCCTCTCAACCTTGGGACGTCCAAGGAGGCTGCTGGAGCTGAAGGAGCCTCTGCAACGAGCTAGCATCACCAGCAACGAGGATCACCTCCCCCCTCTTCCTCTCTTCTCCTTTCTCTCTTAGATATTTGCATGTCACACACTCTTTCCCACACACTCTAGGCACGTAGGGCACCTTCCTACACACCTAGAAAGGGGTTTCCCAACCAAAAACGGAGGGAAGAAGGGTGGTCATAACACTTGGCCACCCCTCTTCTCAAGTCCGCAACCGGTACGGGACTCTCCTTTTGGGCCCTCCACATTCGTTTGAGTATTTGCTGCACTATTTAGGGTCTAATAGAGTTTGTTCTGTGGCAGGAACGATCCAAAGAAGACCGTGGAGCTCTCTTCCTTGGCCGGCTGAAGGAGGAGAAGTTGGAGCTTCACCATCACCCGCGACGAGGCGGGCTACTACTCCGGCGTGATCAGCACAACTCCTTGGGCACAGGTAAGGCCCTGGCGATCACAATCATCTCCCATCCCCTTCCGGTCCCCTTGTTTTCCCTCAGTCAACCTGGTCAAACGAGAAGTCAACGAGGTCAACCGGCATACTCTCCATCGCCAACGAGGGAGCGGAACGTCCGTGAACCACCGTCGGAGAAGGCCACGCCAGTCGGCATCCGAAGACGGGGGCGGAACGAGACGTCCACAGTCTCTTTCTGGCGATCACGGTGGGACCAACAGTGCTGCTGCGGTCTGAGTGCATCCAGGTAGACGGCAAGCGATCTTGCCGCCTACCCAGGTAAACGTCCAGTCTTCTGCCGTTGAATACTTCTTAGCGTCCATCTAGTGTGTCGTTTACTGTCTATTAGCGTCAGTCGATCTTGCCGTTTACTGATTTCTGTTAAACTTGGCGTCAACTTTCTTGCCGTTTAGTTCACAGAAGCTGTTTTTCTCTGTTTTTTGTTTTGTTTTGCCTTGTTTTATTTCTTGTTTGCTTACTGTTTATCACTGACAGTCCTCAGTCTCCAGGGGGTCTTCTTCTCCTCTTTTCTAGCCTCCCCTCACATTTCTAGGATCACCCTTCTTCGGTTCACAACCTTTTACTCGGGGATCCCGCTCGGGTAAATCGGGTTGGCTCGAAGAAAACTCTATAAGTCCCTAAATTCGTGGATTCCTCACGGTACGGGGCAGGAGGACCTTTACCCACCTTGTCTAGTCACCTACTTACCGGGATTTGAGTGAGCTTTGAGAGAACGGTCTTACCAATCAACTTAACTCAACACACAACTTTGGTAATTTTTAAAATTTTGGGACGTTGATTGCTAACATTGTTTGGTAGAAACCCACATTTCTGTCTAAACAGTAAAGTTAATCAACTTTAACCACTCTAAAATCCATAGGTTGTGTGCTAATGGACACTTGGTTGGATCCTATTGACATGGCTAACAAACCGGCTTTTGAATATGATGATAATATCAATGAAATGGTCGGTATGATTAATACCAATGTCCAGCCTGAGGAGTCAGTCCAATCATCCTCTCAGGCTGATAATGAAGAAGTGAGTTTAAGGGTCAATCCCACTCATGACCAAGACAGTCAGGAAGACCCCGAGTTTGCTAGACTCATGTCCCGGTACTCGCCCGAGGATATCATTTCTATGATTTTCAAAGCATACTGTCCGGGCAGCTACCTCCCCTTCCACTCCATCTTTATCCCCATTCAATGCCTCCACATCTAGACCCACTCCTAAACCAGTCACCCCATCCCGAGTTCCTGTCTCCGCCTTCATTCCTCCTGTCACTCCCGTTCCTTTGCATACTCCAATTCCCACTCCTCCTTCCGCCTATTCGCCACCTACCCAATCGCACCCCTCATTCAATCTAAATCTGTTCCCCTTTCGGAGGTTGAAGGTCTCGTTAGGAAGCTTGTAGCGGATTCCTTATCCCATTCTAAACCTCATTCGCTCCTAAACTACTGCAAGCTCCCCAATGCTTACTTTCCCCCCGACTTCAAGGCCCCAAAAATACCGCAAGTATGATGGGACCTCCGACCCCCAATTTCATCTCGCCGGCTTCACCATGGATTCCCATCGGTGGTTATATGATCGGGTCCTCTTAGTTCACCTTTTCAACAATCATTGGAAGGGGAAGCTTTGAGGTGGTTTACCTCTCTACCCGCATCTGACCTTGTTAATTTGACATAGTCTCCGAGCGATTCATCTCGCACTTTTCATACATGGCCACTCAAGTCCCCACACTTTCCGACTTGATGGCAGAAAAGATGAAGTCGAACGAAGACTTTGTAACCTATGCCAACCGATGGAGGTCCATGGCCTCAAGAGCCGACATCCTATCCCGGAGTCTCAAGCCATAACCCTCTTGGTTACTAACACTACTCCTGTGCTCCGCTCCGTCTTAATGCTAAGTGAGTTCCACTCCTTCTCACATCTTACAACAGAGCCAGGGTAGTTGAAAATCAAATCAAGGACTCCTCTCTCCCCCACTTCCTTGAAGGAAAGCCAAAAGCACGTAAGGCTCCCGCGGCACCTACCACCGAAGGGGTGACCGTCAATGAGTCTGTAAGTGCTTGCAGCCAGCCTTGAGGCCTCCCAACAAGTCCTCTATCCCTCCGTCCAATCTCCCTCTAATCCTCACCAATTCCGTCACATCCTTCCAAGCCTTACTCTGCTGTTCCTCCCCCTCTTCCGGCTACACCCGACCTGGCCCAAGAGGTCGCACTATCCTCCCCTCCCGGAGACTCTTGAGGACGTGTTCTTCGCCCTCATGGTGTGATGCCATCCAACTCCCCCCACAAAGGGAGAATAACAACCCGAGGATTGACACCTCCAAATATTGTCCGTACCATAGAGCCCATGGTCATTTTATCACCAATTGCTTTACCTTTCGTGACTGGGTCTATGATATGAATGACCAGGGAAAATAATTGGGAGGATGTCAAGGTGGCCATAGCCAAGTCTAGGTACACCAAAAGGGACCTCGGCATCTTTAGCAACCCTCTCCCCAACCACCAAAGTAACAACCCCTCCTCCTCAAAATCCCAGGAAAATGTCCACACCATGACTTGTTCGGAACCCGGGTCGTGAGGAGAGAACAACAATGGGGGGTAGAGGGATTTGATGAGTGGTATCCATGTCCCACTGTAGAGTCCCAGGAACCTCCCACCTCGGTGGATGCCATCTTGAGGAGAGACCCTTAGTGTTGATCCGCCCCCTCAAGGTGCCTACACTACACCTCACCCCCTCTGCCTCGAGTCATCTACTAGACCCCTTCAGCTTATCCGCCCTCAGTCTCAGGAGGCCGTCCACGTCACACTCCGGAACCGCATCGTTCCTCCACCTCCGCGGCCTTCCAGGATGAGGAGGATAATGTTCCTCCGCCCCCGGCTGGCACCGAATATGATATCTCCAACATCTTGATAAGACGCCCGCAAGGGTGTCTATTTTAGAGTTGATTCGGAGGTCGCCGTCACATCAATCCACTCTCTTCCAATTTCTTCAGAAAATCATGGTTAACGATGACCTCCCTCCTAGTGGGGTCACCAATGCCATCCTTTCCTCACTCAAGGACCTTCGATCTCCTTCTCGGACAAAGATCTTGCCTCCCCGAATGTCGTTCGCTTCCTCTCTGTCTCACCATAAACCTCAATGGGGTTTCGGTGGATTCCACTCTCATTGACACCGGGGCATCCATTAATGTCTGTCCGATGAAGACCCTCAAACAGCTGGGTCTAGGAGAAAATAATCTGGAGAAGAGTTGCTCTACCATTGCCGCCTACGACAACTCCAAAAGGGTTGCCAAAGGCAAAATTGCTCTTAAGCTGGAAGTCGGACCCGTCACCATGTCCACTGACTTTCTAGTTCTAGATGTCGATCCGGCTTACAAAGCCATCCTCGGTCGTCCCTGGCTAGAACAGACTCTAGGAGTCCCTTCCACCGCCCATCAATGTTTCAAATTCCCTTAATGGGCGGATTATCAAGATCAAGAGCATTCCCACTCTGGAGACTCTTAATGCTATCACTTCAGAGCAGATGCCACACCTTTTCGTTCCGGATAAGGGGAAGAAGCCGGTCATGTCTCTCTTTGACTTCCCCACACCCTCTGAGAGCCAACCTCCCAAGCCCACCGTAGAACCTCGTGTCCCATGTCTCCGGGAAAAGGTTGGGAAGTGATGGCAAACATCGGCTATGTTCATGGCGCGGGTTGGGTACGGATGAAAAAGGGCAGACCCAGAGTGTCCAGGCAATCAGGAGGATGTTACCTAAGGCCGGTCTAGGTTTTCACCCAGACCCGGTCCATCCCGACCCGTTCATACCATATCAACCCTTACCTGGACTTAAGGGAGCATTTCGTTCAGGGGCCGACCCAGATGGGACCAGGGAGCCCGTAATTGAAGAATTCCTTGCTCTGAGAGTGAGGAGAAGAGGAAGAGGACGCCAAAATAAAAGAGATTTCTGAAGATTTTGGCCTCCTCTCCTCTTTGGCTCTGATCTCCCTTCTCCCCATCTTCTCCTCCACATTCCTTCTCCTTCTCCTTCTAATCTTCCATCCGCATCTACTCCACTCCCATCACCATCTCTATCTCTCACCCATCCAGTCGAGGCCACCTTGAGTCAGCAACTCATGGTTTTGGGCCTTGATTTCCAAAAAAAAAACGCCAATTATCAAAGTTGGAAATGCGAGATCTCCATTGAGCACCCTTCCTCTTTGGAATCTCTTCCGCTCGGCCAAGGGCCGACGCTCTCCCCATTAGATTTCATTCCTCTGGGACCCCTTCCCTGTACATAGTTGTCCTGTACATAGCAGTCTAGATCCTAGTTTAGATTTGGGTTAGAGTCAGGTTTAGGGTCCAGTCTAGAGTCAGGATTAGGAGAGTCTGGTCCCTCTCAACCATGCATTCGCAAAGAAAAAGGTAGGCAAGTTCCTGCCCGGTATGTCATGGCCTTGGCCGAGAGGTGTGCCAAATTGAGTCAAGTCCCGGAATTTCTTGAGGAACCTGCCTTAGTAGAGACCGTTTCAGACTTTGAAGAAGGTGATTCTGTAGACGACGGTTTAGGAGTCTATCTGCTAGATTTCAGTGAGAAAGATGGGTTAGGAGAATCTGGGTCAGAAGAAGAGGAAGACCCAGTGAGCTCCTATGTGGATGGCACAAAAGGTTCGACGAGCCCACCACGGCTGCAGACGAACCTACTAAGGAAGTCAATCTTGGCACCAAGGAATCCCCGAAGACAGTGTTAGTCAGTGCCAACTTGAGTGAAGAAGAAGAGCATGCGTTGGTAGCTATCCTTAAAGAATTCTCCGACGGTTTTGCTTGGTCCTACGAGGACATGCCGGGACTCGACACCTCTTTGGTCGAACACCGGTTAGTCCTAAAAGCCGATGCAACCGCCGTCAAACAAAAGCTAAGGAGGCTACATCCCAAGCTAGCACTCAAGATCAAAGAGGAGATTGACAAATTGCATAAAGCCAAATTCATCAGGGTTGTGCTATATCCACATTGGGTAGCTAATATCGTCCCCGTAATGAAGAAGGACGGTAAGGTTAGGATCTGCATAGATTTCCGAGACCTTAATCGTGCTTGCCCAAAGGACGATTTCCCTCTCCACACATAGATGTCCTAGTGGACAACACTGCCGGGTTTGAAATGTTATCTTTCATGGATGGTTTCTCGGGGTACAACCAGATCCGTCTGGCGGAGGAAGACCAGGAGAAAACTTCTTTCACAACACCCTGGGGGACTACTGTTACGTCGTCATGCCCTTCGGATTGAAGAACGCAGGAGCAACATATCAAAGGGCAATGATGGCAATTTTCATGACATGATGCATGTGCACATGGAGGTCTATGTGGACGATGTCTTGGTAAAATCAAAGACTCGACATGGCCATGCTGAGGTCCTCCGGGCAGTCCAAAGGTCTAGAGAGCATAAGCTTAAAATGAACCCCAAGAAGTGTGTCTTTGGAGTCTCTTCGGGAAATTGCTTGGGTTCATAGTTAGCAAAAGGGGGATTGAGATTGATCCCAACAAGGCCAAAGCAATAATCGAAATGCCTCCTCCTAAGAACATCAGAGAAGTCAGAGGGCTGATTGGCAGACTTCAATTCATTAGGAGATTCATTTCCCAGCATTCAATCCGCTGTAAGCCCTTCTACGAGATGCTAAAAGGAGAGGCAAAATTTGATTGGAACGATAAATGTCAAAAGGCCTTTGATGAGTTGAAGAGTTACCTATTCAATCCCCCTGTTCTCGCTCCTCCGGTCCCGGGTCGGCCTTTATTGCTCTATGTATCAACTACTGAAGATTCAACTGGAGCAGTTTTGGCCCAATATGACGACGAGAAGAAGGAGAGAGCGGTGTACTATTTGTCCAAATTGTTCAATGAAGCTGAAAAGAGGTACACCGCCATGGAAAGAACATGCGCGGCCGTCGTCTGGGTTGCCCAAAAGTTAAAGCACTATTTCCTGGCACATGAAGTGAAACTTTTGGCGCGTATGGACCCTATTCGGTTCTTGCTTGAGAAGCCCGTCCTGACTGAGCGGTTGATGCGGTGGCAAAGTTTTCTCAATCAATTTGACATCACCTACGTCAACCAAAAGTCAATCAAGGGGCATGCCATAGCTGAGCACCTAGCCCATCACCCCTTACCTTCGTATTCTCCTGTCGACGAAACCTTTCCCGATGAAGAGTTAGGAGCCATCATCGATGGTGAGCCTTCATGGGTGCTTTACTTCGACGGGGCTCTAAATTCCAAAGGGAGTGGGATAGGGGCAGTCCTCCTCTCACCGGAAGGGTAGTCATCCCGCACGCCTACCAATTAACCTTCCGTGCCACGAACAATGTGGCCGAGTATGAGGCTCTCCTAGTTGGGTTGAAGATGGCATTGTTGCTCGGAGTCAAGGAATTAAGGATTATTGGAGATTCGCAGTTGATACTCCGGCAATCTCTCAGCAAGTACCAAACCCGGGACCCCAAGTTGAAACCATATCAAGAGTTGGTAGCAAAGGTAATCCGGCAGTTTAGGAAGCTCACCCTTGTCCACACTCCTAGGGCCCAAAACATCCTAGCAGATTCCCTCGCCTCTCTGGCCTCTTCCATTCCCATCCTTTAGAAGGTCCTCCGAAACCATCTCTGTTCAAAGGCTAAGAATCCCTTCTCATGCTGATCCATGGTTTGTTCAACTTCAATCTCCCTCCTATCAAATCAATGCACTCTCAAAAGAGCCTGAAATCGACCTCGATGATGGCCATCCCTGGTATTTGACATCGAGAATTACCTCAAAGATGGATCCTTCCCGGATTACGCCACTTCTGCCGATAGACGGGCTATTCGCCGTGTCTCCGAACGGTACAAGATCATAGGTGGCGTTCTCTACAAGAAATCCCTCAGTGGGGTCTATCTCCGTTGCCTTGATGAAATCGAATCTGAAAGCATTGTTGAAGCTGCTCACTCTAGTGAATGTGGTGGCCATGTCAATGGTAGAGCAATTGCCCAGAAGTTGCTAAGACACTATTACTGGCCTACCATGGAAGAAGATTGCACCCATTTCGTCCGTCACTGTGCTAAATGCCAATTGCACGGTGATAAAATTCATGCTCCTTCTTCCTCTCTTCATCCCTTATTGCTCCATGGCCTTTCGCCATGTGGGCATTCGATGTGGTCGGTCCTCTCGCGGATAGAACCGGAGAAGTCCGGAAGAAATCCTTCATTCTGACCGCCACAGAGTACTTCACAAAGTGGGCTGAAGCAGAAGCGTTCATAGAAGTCAAAGCATCAACGGTTGTCAAGTTCATCAAGCGCAACATCCTTGCAAGGTTCGGCGTGCCTCGGGACATCGTCACCGACAACGGACCACAGTTCACTTCACAGGAGCTTCGCGACATGTGTGGTAAATATGGTATCAATTTGCATCATTCATCACCATACTATCCACAAGGTAACGGACAAGCGGAAGCTACTAATAAAACTCTCATCAAAATCATAAAGAAAACATGCAAGTCTCATAACAATGCTGACTGGCCAGATCGCTTGGTTGAAGCTCTTTGGGCTTATCGCACCTCGGTCCGAACTCCTACGGGGCAAACCCCCTATGCTTTGACATACGGATCGGATGCGATACTACCATACGAGATCTTCGTCCCCTCACTAGAGTTCAATTGGATTCCGAACTTGATCCTCGACGTCGGGAAGCCTTATTGGCACAACTTGAACTCTTAGATGAGAGACGAATGATAGCGGCTGACCATGCTCAAGTCTATCGTCAGAGAATTGCACGTTTTTATGCCAAAAGAGTTCTTGAGAGAAAGTTCGAAGTGGGTGAGATGGTCCTTAAGCGTAAAATCATAAAGGCACCAGGTCCCAGGAGCAAATTGCAAGAAAATTGGGAAGGTCCATTCGTTGTCAAAGAGGTTTACTCAGGGAACGCTTATAGGCTAGTAGATGCCGAGGGAGTTGAACTAACCCATCCATGGAATGCAGTCTACCTCAAGAAGTTCTATCCTTAGTCGGTCAGTCATTCATCACTTGTCAACGGTTCGGGTTTTAAGTCTCTACTTTCCCATTCGGTCAACAGTGAGGTAGGACTTATTCACACACCACACAATGTTAAATATTGCCCTTTGGCTGGAAAATCACTAGTACACTCAGGCGGTCTCATCCGGTCAATATATTTCCCCTATTCTCTTCCCACTCAGTCGTGTCCGGAAGTGGAACAAACTACGAGTAGGGGACCACCCACTCTCTTTTAAAAGGACAAGGTCACCATAAAACAGGGGCAACTAATAAAAGCAAGGGGCAAAATGTCAAAATCAAGCCTCAATGGGGAAAGAAAAGCCAAAAGGTCAAAAAGGGTAGCAAAAAGTACGTACCCGGAAAAAGGCTGACCAACTCAAGGAGGTAGCAAAAAGTACGTGCCTCCACCCCAGAAATAAAATAAGAAGAGAAAAGATTTTCCCCTAAAACAATGGTTGACCAAGTCTGCTTGATATGAGATGTCGGTTTGGAAACAGAAAATAGTTTGTACCAAATCCTCACATGACTTTCTATGCATTCTTTCCATTCTCCCACTAGGGGCAATCCGGCCGTATAAGACCCACTGTAGTGGGAAACATCAAGAAGGCTAGGGGCAATGTCCAACATCAAGGTTTTATGCACGTCCCTCCTCACTTTGACCTTCATGGTTAAATAGATTGTGTAAACCCTATACCGACATGTGATGAATATGTGTCTTAGAGTCCAAAAATCAAAAAAAAAAATAAAATGCAAAAAAAAAAAAAAAAAAAAAAAAAACAACAAAAGAGAGTTTTGATGTATATATCTCACATTGTACATATTTTCTCCCAAATTTTCTCCCTTATTTTCAAAAGCCAAAAAAATAGAGAAAATCAAAAACCCAAAAAAAATTAGTGGTACCATATATATATGTTAATATTCTCCTTATGTTCTTATCAAAAACAAAACAAAAAATCAAAAAAAAAAAATGCATGTGCATATTTCCCTTTCGGTTATTTTATGTTCTATCTTTGATTAGAAATTAGCCCCTGACCAGATCTCAAGAAAGGTATATCGTAGGCAAGGGGCTAAAAACAGATCTACACTAATCTGTTTCTTAAGTGTTGTGGATACAGGGTGCAGGAACCAAAGAGCAAGAAGCAAACCATTCAAGCACAAAGCTCACAAAAATCACAAATTCCACTATGATAATCAAATCCATGTACATATCATAAACAGGGGCATACCCCTGGTGGTACAAAAAAGGAGCCTCGTCCTCACTCTCCCTCTCTCTGCTCCCCCTCTGTAGGCCTCGCCTACGGGAGCTGCTCACCTCCTCCTCCTCCCTCTCCCGACGCCGGTCTGGGAGAGGAGGTCTGGAAGCCGTAGACGCCTCGGGTCTCGGCACCTCCTCGCACTACGGAGGGGTCCCCTAGCGACACGATGTGTCCAAGGGAGGCGAACGCTGATCCGGTCCTCGCCGGCGTCGCCTGCTGGGCCTGCCGCTGCTGCTCCCGGCGCTTCTTCAGCACCGGTCCTTGAGGATCTCGTAATCCGCGGCAATCCGTGCTCGAGCGTCTCGGCCCCCTCTGACTCTCTCGGGCTCGAGCAGGCGACCCCTCATGGTGGCCCGGTCGTCCCTCAACTCCTCCATGGCTGTCACCATGGTCCGCCGCTGCGCGTCAAAGCAAAAAAGGATCAGTCTCGAACATGTGCAAGAAGGAAAAGAAAGAAGGAAAGTGTCTACCTCGGCCTCCAGACCGGAGATCCTCGCCTCGAACTCCAGTCGCAGACTCTCCATCTGTGCCTGGAGAGTAGCCACATCTCCTCCCTGCCGCTGCATGTCAAGGGGCAAGCATGTTAGAGCATTCAATAGACTTTGAAAGAAAATGCTAGTTTAATGTTTTACCTGAGCCCCAATCTCTCGAGCCTGCTCCTCAAGCTCTCGGACCCTCGCCTCTGCTCGGTCCAGGGCCCTCTGCAAGCGGACCGCCAGGTCCCCTCCGGCCGGCTGGGCGGACGAGCTCGCCCCCGCATCCCGACTCGCCTGTGCCCTCAATAGCTCTCCTCTCTGCATGCACAACATCTTGGTCAGAAATCAAATCAAATCAAATCAATGGCAATTTCAAGATCAACGGTTGAAGATACTCACCAGGGTCCTGACCTCGGTCCGGAGCCTCGTCAGCTCCACCTCCTGCTCGGCCAGTCGCCCTCAAGAGACGGATGGCCTGTGACTCCGGCATCTGCCAATGCTTCAAGGTTAGAATCAATTCAAATTCAGATCCGACCAAGGCTTAAGTTAGAAGTTTCACTCACCACTCGTCGGTCAAGCCGGAGTCGCCCGGCATATCGTGTCCTGTAATCCTCCAGGTACGCTGAGAACTGTCCTGGAGGCCCTCATGACGGAGCCTGCTCACCACCCGCCGCCAGTAGGCGACGGTGCTCCATGGTCAGCTCCCCAGTCGCGGTCCTCCGCAAAGAACCGCCGACGTGAGTGCCCCTCTCTCCGAGGGAGGGCACCTCGATGGCCGGCTGGTGCCAGCCCAGGGTCCGTACCACCAACTCCAAATACAGTACCTCACATGTCCCGAGGCACAGTAAAAGGAGGTGGCGGTCGAACAAGGGGCGACCCGCCGCCACCGCCGGGTGCGAGGCATCCTCCTCACCCCGATATGGGGTCCACACCACCTGAAAGAAATGAGAAAACACTGATCAGTAGCATCAAATGCAGCAGTAATTGAAAGAATGCAAAAGTTGAGGGTTTCATACCTGATCGTGCGGGTAGTGGTCAAGTGCGACCGCACATCCCCTGCCCTCCTGTCGGTGACCCTGGGGTCCGGGGCCACCTCCCACCTCGTCATGAGAGGCACCATCATCTGGCGCCCCTCTACAAGTGTCCCGCGCCCCATGGGAAGCGGGTGTACCCCCAGACCTGCAAGAAGAGAAAGTCAGTCAGTCAAGCAATTTAATCAATTGAAATACAAGTTGAGCTTTAAAGGAAGAAATTGCGTACCTGAAGGAAGGGGTGAAACCCCCAGTGCTCTGAGAGCGCTGTGAGCTGCTGGGGAGGAAGTGAGAAAAGGTGTCCCAGCATCGCAGCCCCCCAGGCATACCCCGCCTGCGCTAAATCTCGGAGAAGCAGCACGAACTTGCAGTTCATCTGAGATGACTGCGTCGCAAACAAAAGCCGTCCGAAGAAGTAGCTCACGAAAATCCGCACGAGCGCTCCTCGCTCCGGTCTCCTAGGTCGAGCCCCCCGTACTCCGGCATAGAACTCGTCCAGTGACTCAGGGGTCCTCTCCTCCTCCCCTCAATCCAACAGCATCAGACAATGATCCGAGCAAGATGCTCCGGATCCTCCTCCTCACGACGAACTCTGGCCCCAGTAACTCTACGACATCGTCGTAGTATCCCTCCTCTCAAGCCCGACTACCGGCTCTCCCTGAACCGGCAGTCCCGTGAGATACGCCACGTCCTCCAACGTGGGTATCATGTGACCCCAAGGCATGATGAATGCCTTGCAGTCCTCCTCCCATCTCTCCCTCAACGCCTCTAGGTAAGGCACATCTGGGTGGAAAGGGCGTACCGACAGGAGATGTCCGAACCCATCCTGCTATCGGGCCTGCTGGGCCTCTGGGAGCGCGGTACCATGCCCAGCAGAGATCCCATGTCACTCTGCTCCTCATTCTGCCTTACCCTGCAGGAAACACAGAAAACTCAACGTCAATCGATTGCCGTTTACTCAAGGTGGCGGCAAGGGTCTGCCGTTTATTAAAATTAGACGTCCTGAGGTGGCCGTTTAGTTCCTGTGTCGACGTCCGGCCCATTGCCGTCAAGTCCCCTTGACGGCAAGGTGTTGGACGTCAGCAAGAACTCGACGGCAACCGATGTTGCCGTCAATTTCCTGCCTGACCCGACGGCGCTTCATCTGTTTCCCCCGTCTTTTCACCAAATCCAAACACACTCACACAGAGGGTTATGGTACTACCCGAGGTCGTCGAGGTGCCTCCGCCTCCGTCTCATCTCCTCCCTCGGTCTCGTCCCCCTCCGGGTGTCCTCCACCGCCATTTCTTCCTCCTCCTCCGCCATGACCAACTCCTCGTCTTCCTCCTCCGGTGGGCGCGGCCCCGGGTGATGGTCGTTTCTCCCTGGTCCTCATGTCTCGAGCAAGGAAGGTAGGTGTGGGTTTTTGTTTTCCTTTTTCTTCCCGGCGGCTTGGGAAGATGGAATAGCGCCGGGAGAAGGCGTCGGTTCAAAAAAAGGGCGTTTACTGGTTTAACGTCCACCTTGGCGTTTAACTTTATCTGACGTCAATCTCTGGCCGTCGACGTACCTTCAGCGTCCAGGGTGTGGACGTCAATGTCCTTCAGTGTCAGGCCTCGAAGTCTGGTAGACGGCAAGATATGGACGTCTAGTTTAAACTAGACGGCTACCTATGTGGACGTCGAAATTCAGTCACATTATCCGCGGCCACATCTTGACGTTTACCTATTGTGGCGGCCGTCGATCTGGACAATATGGCGCCCTCAGTGCTTACAGAACCCTCATCACAGAACCAATTGGGCCCATTTTGACACCCTTTGGCTTCATTTCAGTCCATCTCATTTCCACACCATTTCAAGCCATTCAAATCAATTGAAAACACAAATGAGATCTATTGCTATTCATCTGAAATTGTGTTACATTTATTCAAATTGAAAAGCACATCACTTTGCCCTGCGGGCCATAAAATAACCACAAGCAACGGGAAGGATGCTATAATTATATTCCTCATACTTCAAGATCTCTTCCCGTTTTTCCTGCACTGCCAATCCCACTTTCTTGCTCACTGTGTACTTCTTCCATGTCTTCAAACCTTTCTTCTTCATCTTCTCATTTCTCCCAGTAACAATCACATCAGTACGTTGAATGAAGTTGGGATTCCCGTGGAATCCCAAGCTGACAATGACACCGATGTGGCTGATACATCACCATCTGATCTGCTCCTATTAGCCACAGATCTCTGTCCTCCCTGGTCCTTGCTCTGAACTCGATAGTCCTCATAAACAGTGGCCTCACAATGAACTCATCCATGCCAGATATGCTAAGTGATCTCTCCAAGCATCTCTGCCCTTCAAGTGTGCTGTCAAACACTTGATCTCATCCTCTGGCTCGTACCATGCCCTGCTGCAGTGCACTGAACTCCGAAGGAAGACTCTGGAGGGGGTAGGTTGTGCATCAGTAAAGTCAAATTTAAATGAGCTTCCATCCATACCTGGAGCAGAAACAAACTCCCGCAGGTGCGTCCGCCTAGCTCATGGTGGTGAGCGAGCTGTACAGGTGAGCCAACACTGCAGGGGCAAGGACTGCCCGCGCCACAGCAGAGACAGAATCCCACATGCTCATAGAGGATGAAGTCGCCCTCGTGGGGAACAGAAAAACCCAGCCAGGCAGAGTGTCAGTCCCCGGGTTGCCCTCTCTCCGCCAATCTCCCTCACATGTTGGATCAACCACCAGGCCAGCCGGTCCAGGAAGATCCCGTTCTTGTTCGTCATCCGCAGCACCTCCTTGTCTCGCACGATGTCTGCGAGGATCTCCTCCCATGGAAGGAGAGGAGTCGCTGCATCATACTCCAGACACCGCTGCCATCCCAAGAACAGCTCCACCTCTTCCAGCAGCACGCTCGCCTCGAATCCCTGGAACACGAAGGTGTGCGTGTGCGGATGCCATCTCTCCACCAGCGCCCCCAGGGCATCGAATCCCCACCACATCTCCTTCATATCTTGGCCAGGACCACCATGAAGTTCAAGTGCCACATGCCAATGAAGCTCGCATGTCCAGTGTTATCGCGCTAACCAGATTCGCGAGCCAGGAAAAGGCCCGTACCTGGCCTTGGCTTGGGAATGCGGGAACTTCCTGCATAGGAGGCGGGGTTCTGTAAGAAAGTTGTTTGGGGCGTTTTCAGCCCAGAAAATAGCAGAACAATCATCACTTACCTCTCCGTTGGCAGACGTGCGCTCAGGTGCCCCGGAATTTCACTCAGAACTCGGGATTCGCGCCTGTGGATTGTCGGTTGATGAAGAGGCCATCTTGCTGTGCTTTTCTGTCTCTTTGCTCTCTGGTTCGCAGCAGGAGCAGAGAGAGAGGGACGGAGGTAGGAGATGGTAGAGTCCCTATGGACTCCCATCACCTATATTTTCGGTTTGATCCGCTGTCAGGTAGACGTCCAGTCTGTGGACGTCAGTGAAATGTTGGCGGCCACATATGTGGACGTTAACAATATTTGGCGGCCATCGATGTGGACGTTTATTGACCGGAAATGCTTAAATGTCTTATTCTTTATATGGCCATTATCCATTACCTTGTGCTTCGAGTTGTTTTGCAGATATCTAAGCACAAGCTACGCTTCAACTTCGGAACGCTCATGCGACCTTGAGCGTCACAGGTATGTCTAACATAGGACCCCACCAGAGGCGAATAACTTGGCGACCGTGAACCCTGAGTTCCCCTTCACCAAAAACCGTGACGGGTTGCGATCTCTCAGTTATTCGTATGGCCTTTAGAATTTCCTCTGGTGCTAACTTGCATTTTAGATAGGCAACCCACACCAGCATGCATCTTCACTGCTAACATTCTCTTACTAACACTCAAAAAAAAAAAATGGTGATTTTCCTCGAATATATGATTGCTCCATGGTTTCCCCAGCTCGGGTAGCCTACTGGGTTCGTCCTTCATGTCTGTCCAGGTTGATATCGGGTTCTTGTTGCCCCCTTCCTTACTTGTCCCACCGTGCTTTCAACAAATGATCATCCCAGCCTTATTGAGTTCATTTGAGCCTTCGCCAGCCGCGACTTAATTCCGGACTTCAGGCTTTCCAGGCATGTGATTCCAGTTAGAATCTTTTGATAATCCTTTGAGAGATCAAACCAACTCCTTGTCTTCGTGACCTCCTAAATTCGGGACCGACGTCCTGATTAGGCCAGCGAGCTCACGGCTCCGGTTACGAGACCCTCCTGATTCAACCGTCATATTACAAACTCCTTTGACTCAGACACGCCGGAAACTAGTCAAAGTCCAACACGGCCACGCCAGGGACCCTACCATTGGGTTGAGGTTGTAGTTACACGGGTAGATCATCCTTTTCTTCCCTATTTGTCTCTCAGACGATTCGTCATTTGTTCCTAGCTTGTCTCTTTCGTTTGGTTTGCTAGAACTCTATCCTCGGAAATGGTCCGTCCATTAAATCTCCGCGTCCTTTGTTTACCGAGACGCCAACCTTTCAGTCCGCTCTGCTCCCTTGCAAGACCGGACGTCTCGGAGGGGATTTGTAGACGCGAGATTTGGCCCATTTCCCGCAAGGCAATTTGGCCCATTAAGCTTCGTTTGACCGTTGTTGACTGGCCTCGGATTCCATGTAGACGGCATCATCGACTGCCGCCTACTACTGGTTGACGGCATACCCCATGGACGTCGACCCATCTTGGCGTCCACATCGATGGACGTCTGCATGAGGTTGTGGCTGATCCATGGACGTCAAGGCGTTTACTGGTCTGCCCAACTAACCCGAGAATCCAGCCCACTTGCGCCATTGTCTCGCCCATGCAACGCATGGGGCCGTTCCCAACGGGTATATGGGCCACCTTGGCAGTCCCTTGACCCAGTAAAAATCCCATTTGGCCTCTCCCCATTGGTTGGAGCTTAAACACATGGAGTGCCACATGTGCAAGTGTGTTTCTTCACACTTGAGCATCCAATGCTCTCAACCCCGAGCTCACTGTCTATATAACTCCCCCTTGGTCCCTCTGAACAAGGGGGGAGAGGCTGGACGTCCATATGCTCAAGCTTTGAGAGAGGAGAGAGAAAATCCACCCAAGCTTCACCAAGTCATCCTCTACTTCCTCTCAACCTTGGGACGTCCAAGGAGGCTGCTCTGGAGCTGAAGGAGCCTCTGCAACGAGCTAGCATCACCAGCAACGAGGCACCTCCCACTCTTCCTCTCTTCTTCCTTTTCTCTCTTAGATATTGCATGTCACACACACTTTCCCATACACTCTAGGCACGTAGGGCACCTTCCTACACACCTAGAAAGGGGTTTCCCAACCAAAAACGGAGGGAAGAAGGGTGGTCATAACACTTGGCCACCCCTCTTCTCAAGTCCGCAACCGGTACGGGACTCTCCTTTTGGGCCCTCACATTTCGTTTTGAGTTTTGCTACACTATTTAGGGTCTAATAGAGTTTGTTCTGTGGCAGGAACGATCCAAAGAAGACCGTGGAGCTCTTTCCTTTGGCCGGCTGAAGGAGGAGAAGTTGGAGCTTCACCATCACCCGCGACGCGAGGCTACTACTCCGGCGTGATCAGCACAACTCTTGGGCACAGGTAAGGCCCTGGCGATCACAATCATCTCCCATCCCTTCCGGTTCCCCTTGTTTTCCCTCAGTCAACCTGGTCAAACGAGAAGTCAACGAGGTCAACCGGCATACTCTCCATCGCCAACGAGGGAGCGGAACGTCCGTGAACACCGTCGGAGAAGGCCACGCCAGTCGGCATCCGAAGACGGGGGCGGAACGAGACGTCCACAACACAACTCAGGTGGATTCTTTGGTGCCCAAATAGTTTTAGGTCCAACACTATTAGTCATAGAAGGAAGTAAATCCTTCCTAATTCACACAAGATTGAGTTTTTGCATGTTTCTCTTTAAAAGACAAGTATAGTTCGCATGACCATGCCCACCACAGAAATAACATATAACATTAGAGAAGCATTGTGTAGAGCGTGGCTTGTGAATGACATTGGATGCAACATGCTTGTGTTTCTTTGACTGTTGAGAATTTCTAGCATGAGCAGATTTCTTTGATTGCATGGATTTCTTATCATGAAGTGGTTTCTTAGGATAAGCAATTTTCTTAGCATGAGTGTGTGATGTGCTTGGTGCATTTCTTGCATAAACAAAAGATGTTTTCATCTTAGACTCAAGGGGTTTAGATTTATTAGGTGAATAACCTAGGTCATATCTATTTGTGTTCACATTTACATTAAGTACTTCATCTAGCTTTTGCTTTCCCTTCATGAGTTTAGAAATAGTAAATTTCATATTATCTATTGTCTCGTGCAATTTCTTGATAGAATTTTCAGATTTATAGTGAGTTTCTTCAAGTACATGAAGCTAATTTTTAAATTCTTCATTTTCAAGTTTCAAGGGACGACCGATTCAAGGTTTTTGGGCGACTGCTTTTCCCGATAGCATGGGACTAGGGACAGTTCAGAATCAGACGATCGAAAATGAGAAATCGGACGATCGATTTCAACGATGAGGTTTCCTAATCTAAACGAACTATTTCCTTTAGTAGGAGTCTTTCCTTGGTTTGCACGAGGATGTGTTTTAATAGATATTCCAAGGTCCTCCAAATAAATACAACTTGTTCGAGATGTCGACGAAGACAACCTCCTCCAAGAGATCATAGTGTGCCCTAGTTTTAAGAGAGGATGTATCCCAAAAAGAGCCAACAGAAGCTCTGCATCTATAGAAGCTTGAAGAAAGAGTTTTCAATCGTCCACAAGTCTTTAGACATTCCAAGAAGTTTCTGCTCATCTAACAGGTGTGGACTTCATGCTTAGTGGTGAAGGACTTCGTTCTGAAGCTTTCTTCACGGCCTGTTCTGTATCGTGATAGTGTCAGCAAAGACATTTACAAAGGTCAAACCTTGTGATGGGGAGAACTTTACTTCTATGTTTAAAAGTTATTATCCTATCCAAGCTTTTCTTTTGTTCATAACTGAACCAGAACATATTATGGTGCTGTGTGTGGTGCGGGTTGTGCACTACATGTTGTGGGTTGTCTCGTCCCCAGACACGAGGTGGGTTTGGTGTTGTGCTGGAAACAATCATGTGGTGAAGATTTGTAGCTTGTACCCAGTTAAACAAGTTAGTTAAATCCTCACAGGGGTGTAGGGTAGTAGACGTAGGGGCACACATGGTGTGTTGGCCGAACCACCACTAAATCCTGCGTGCATGTGTGGTTTACTTCCATATGTCTATCTCCATTCTACACACGTTAGGATAGTTGGTTCGCTGTTATAATGTTAAATTCTGTTGTGCATCTGCTTAATAGATTTGCTTAGTTAAGTTTAATCTATTTGTGTGAAAGAATTTTTAATAGGTGATAACAATTCACCCCTCCCCTCTTGGTTGTTCATGCACATATGTGTCTTTCAATTGGTATAGTAGAGCAGGGCTGTTGATCTTAAGAGTGATCTGTGTGCAATGGCCAACAAAGGATTTATGCTTGAGAGTTATCTATTCAATGTAACCTTCTTTGATGGCAGCAACTACTCCTATTGGAAAAACTGTATGCATGTTTATCAGGACTCAAGATTAATAAGATTTGGAAAGTAGTGAGTACTGGTCCATATACACTACCAGAGAATGAGCGAAAGTGGACTGAGGATAGATCACGAAATTCATGATTAATTTTATTACTCTAAATATTATGCAATGTGCCATACACCCTGATGAGTATTCTCATGTCTCTATGTGCAGCTCAGCAAAGGAGATATAGGACAAATTGAAGCTAATTTATGAAGACACTTTAGAAGTCAGAGAGACTAAAGCCAACATTCTGGTCCATGAGGTATGAATGTTCAAGATGAGCCGACAAGATATTTTTGAGATGTTTTCATGGATCTCCAAAGATAACAAATGGACTGAAGGCTTGGCAAGAATTACACAGACACAGAAAAATAGTCCATAAAATTATGAGATCCTTCCATCGGTGTGGCACACACAAGCCACTATCATTGAAGACTCAAAGAACCTCTCAAGCCTTTGGTAGAGGAACTCATTAGGAGTCTCATAACATATGAGATAAATATGAGAAGGAGGAAGCAGAGCAACCCATCATCAAGAGAGAAAGATTTGGCTCTCAAGGCTAATAAGTTCAGGCACTCAGCTCAAAAGAAGGCTCTCAAGTGGAGATGAAACAGAAGTGGCTAAGCCAGCCCGGAGCTTCAGAAAAATATCTTAGAAAGAAGAGGTCACAATCCCCCATATCCCAATATTTTAGAGGTAAATCCAAGCAAGGAGAAACCCATCAGACAGACATACATGATATGCTATCAATGCCAAGGAATTGGACACTGAAATCTGAATATCCAGTATTCTGAAAAAATAGAACAAAGTCAAGGCAAAAGAAGCCCAAGCCCATGGTCTCCACATGGAGTGACTCTGAAGAGTCCTCCTTCGAGAAGAAGATGTCCAGAAGAAGTAGGACGTCGAGTGCGGCCTTATGGCAAGGATGAATTTCCGAGGTAAATTCTGATCGCGAATACTTTACTCTTGAGGAGATGGAATCAATACATTCTGCCTTGCATGAAAAATATAAAACCATTAGAAAATAAAATATAGACTAAAAATGAAAATTGAAAGTATTTTGCATGATAATTCTCCTTGCAACCTCTTGTCATGAATTAAACTATAATGTGAGGTTCTTGAACATGTATGAGATCATACAGAGTAAGATTGCATTGTATGAATAGAAATGAAATACATGCTTCATGATAATGGTTTTGTAGAAAGTTGAGCATAGTGAAAATGCCGATTTCCTGTCTGGACTTGAAGTCGACGTGCTCTTCTTCTATGTGTCGACATGATCTCCTATGTGTCAACATGCAGCTTCATGTGTTGACATTTTCTCTTGATCGCAACCGTTTCTCACAATCGGTCGTTCGATTTGCACTGTCCAGAAAACAGTGTTACTAGGAGGATCGATAGACCGTTTTTTCAAATCGATCGTCCAATGTCAGTTTGCAGTTATTGGCCGGTCGTCACTCCTTTCTATCCAAGCTTGACCTTTGTAAATTTAACATACCAATTCAACTTTGGCCTATTCCTTGCACACTTAACACACAAATTAGACCATCAAATTAAATATAACTAAATCAATTACATGGGTCATAACATCAACAACAATTGGTGATTGTGATCATATCAACATGAATTAGATTTAGTATTTTTGTAATCATCAAAATCTACAGAGTACAATTGTAAGGCCCCGAATTTTCTTTCGCTTATACTTTATGTATATGTTGTTTACTTGTTCTTGCATAAATGGCGTGCATGAAAGTGGTGCATATTATAATTATAATTTTGCATGTGTGTATGCGTAGATGTATATTGTTATTATGAATATAAGTAATTGGCAATTTTGTGTATAAGGTATCGTGTTAAATATTATGCAAGTACCATCTAAATGTTTAAGTTACCTTATATTACCCCTTTCATGGATATTGTGTGCGAATATATGAAGTGCATATGTATATGTACGTATGTAGGGATCTTATGCGTGTAATAATTGTATACCTAATTCTACATACGTAACACCTGGTATACTTAGGTATGCTGTGTATACTAGTTGTAAACGTTGTTCATTTGCATGTGTAGTAATGTAACATGTACTTCGTACATTGCATGTACGTATGGAGTGCAAGCGAGAACTACTTTATTGAATAGATTATTCCTAGCTAACTTAATTCATATTGCCTCCTAATGATGTGAAGCCTCGCAATTTTGTCATTTTATTTTACGCGTGATTGAGTCACGCTTATGTAAAACCTCCTGTAAGCATAGGTAGATACCTACGTACATCTTATCTAGTGTACTTATGTATGCATGTGGATGCCCAGGTATAAACGTTATGGATTGCACGGTGTAGTAATATACATATTATACCTTATACATTGTATATATACGTAGTGTAAACACAGTTCTCGTGTGTTGAGTCATGTTGTGTATATATGTATATATATATATACATTGTATGCGTATGAAGATATTCAGGTACGTGTTATTATCTTGATGTACCTATGTATGTATGGTAGGATTAGTAGTAAATATTGGTGTTTATGATGGTGTAGTGGTGTATACACTATACTACTTAGGTTTCATGTGCATATATGTGTGGATTAAGCATGGTTCTGTATGATTTAAGTTTGGCAGAAGAGTGTCTTGGCGTCAACATGGATGGACGCCCATGATATGTCAGCGTCCATATCGACTGACGCCAACCCTAATGTAGCCGTCCATGGAGTGGACGTCAATATCCCTAATTTTCGGTGCGCAACAGAGCGCAGAGAGAACTCATTGGGCCAGGCTTCTGATTGGGGAGATGTCTTCCAACGGCCCTTACCTGTCTTCAACCCCTGTGCGAGCCCCTCTTGTCCCCTAGTCTATAAAACACATCCCCTTTTTGCAACCTAGAGAGCTCTCTTGGCTCTTATAGAAAGGAAACCCTAACTGAGAGAGAGAGGAAGGACTGACCTGGAGGGCTTGGATCCGGCGACTGGAGGCGTTTTCTGGTGATCTTCTACGACAAGGTGGAAGGCCATACGTAGGAGAAGGCTTCCCTGGCGTTGGACTGCAGCCTGCCACCCCCTAGAACCTGGAGCAAAGGATTTCTGGAGACTCTTGGCGCTGCCCAAGGAGGGCTTCATCAGCTTATTCCGATCTTGTAGATTTAATTGAGAGGCAAGTAAACCATAGATCTCAATCCCATACATGTGTCCTAGGTCCCAGCAATTTGTGGATTTTAAATCGTGTCCTGGACTCTCCCTTTCACTCTGTATTTGGAGTTCGGTCTGTGCCCTGGCACAGACAGAACTTGGCGTCAATACCCTTGACGCCAAGATTTCCATCGGCGTCCAGCGATCGTGTCGTCCGAAACCTTGAACGGCCAGAGACTGCTGCCAGGTTCTTCAGGATAGAACAGTGAGCTGTTCTTCTGGTAGATGATATTTTCGATATGTTTTCGCAATGAGGATATAGTGTAAATTTTATATGCTATGTAAATAGATAATGTGATGTGTGTGGAAATTCTGCATTTTTCTGTGGATGGCATGAATTTTTAGATTATTGAAATACATGTTGGAAAAAAAAAAATGGATGATGCATGTTCATCTACTGTCTACCTAATTCCTGAGGAATTAAATGCCCTAGATTTTCTTACCATGTGTATATGTATCAGTCCATGCCCTAGAATTTTGAGATTTTTCCATGACTGTGGGATTACTGGAATTTCTGTCTTGGAAATGAAAGACATGCATAGAAATTGTAGAATTTACATTAAATTGTGTGTTGTGCAATAAATCAAGGGAAAATTTCTGTGATGATGATTATGTTAGAATCAGGGTTGTGAATGGTTAAATCGATATTCGTGTTATGTTCCATGTTAAAGTGAATTATGAATAGCATGAAACTGAATGTTTAATTTCGTAAATGTAAATGATTCAGAAAAGTCTGAAAAATTGTATGTGCGATTATAACCTTAAAATTGTCTGTGGTTAAAATCTCATGTTATTTTGATGACAGTAAGTATTGTTATGATTTTTAAGTGAAAAATGACTAGGTGAGCATGTTAATTGTGACTTGATATGATTCAGTAAAATGTTAGTATGATTAATCTGTTTTGATTATTTGGCAGTTGCAACAGTGAGGTTAAAATCAGTAAATGAGGACTTATGTGTGGTGAATTATGTATGAGTGTGTGTGCATGACGTGAGAGAACAAGTGGTATATGTGTGTAAATGGTTAATGTGACAAGATAACAAAATATGCCCATAAGACAATGCCACCTAGATGCTTGGAGCTGTACTGTAGTAATGCCCTACGGGAAAGCTCAATGCTTATGTGATACCTAGGAAGGGTCTTGATAAAGTGTATACCCTGGCAAAGGGTCTTGTAAAATCCTGGAGGTGGACAAGTTCC
Organism: Colocasia esculenta; assembly: GCA_014218235.1. Taxonomy (NCBI): domain Eukaryota; kingdom Viridiplantae; phylum Streptophyta; class Magnoliopsida; order Alismatales; family Araceae; genus Colocasia; species Colocasia esculenta. The sequence goes on from CM024756.1 coordinate 4,985,104, forward strand.
ATGGTAATGGTGGGAAGGGCTTTCCCGGTTCTGCAGGAACTAAGACTTATCACTGTGCCGGTGGTGATAAGTAAGTGAAAGTGAATGTGTGTGTTATGAGATCGTCTAATGGTGGTTTGGGTGTGTCTTGCATTATGTGAAAATAAGCATAAGTGTGATGTGAAAAGTGATATGTGTTCATAGCACAAGGTGTAAGACCTCGAATTTCGTCGTATTTTTCGTATTATGTGTGTATATTGTGTTGAGTATGTATGTACGTATTTACGTGGATATTAAAATAGTATAAATATGGTACATGTGTTTATATTAAACATAAATAATGTATGTATTGCATGATGATAGTGTGAATATAATACCATGTACATATTGCAAGTATAGAAGCTTGGTACGCTGGTTTGGCATAAATTAGGGTTCTGGCCGAAGGCCTATTGGCGTCAATCCCCCAGGCCGTTGAGGTGGTGTTAGCGTCTAGCCCTGGATGCCAACCCTAATTCCGGCGTCTAGCGATCTGGACGTCGACTTCTCTGGCCTGCATGCGCAGCAGAGCTGCTGTCTTCTGAAACAAGGCATGGCAACCATTGGGGGATGTCCCCAACGGCTCTAAGCCTGTCTAATCAGTATGGTGAGTGGGTGAGGGGCTCTCCTACATCCTGAACCCGAAATGGTCTCTCCCCACTTCTCATTTTCACCCTTGCAAGAGGAGAGAAGAGGAAGAGAAAAACCCTAGAGCATTCTGTGAGAAAAACCCCACTTTAGAACCTCAAATCCGACCCCTTGAAGCTGGATTTGGAGATCTTATGCATCAAGGAGGGAGCTGAAGCGAAGGGGAAGGCTTCCCATCATCCCTCGGCGTGGAGATCACCCAGGAACCCGGAGGAAGGCGATCTAGAGGAAGGTTCTGCAACTTCTTGGGACTGCCCAAGGAGGTCTTCACCAAGCCTCTAAATCCCTTAGAAGAAATTTTGAAAGGCAAGTGACCTATCTATGGTGTCCCGTATGAGTCTAGGAGGTTTTTATGATTTTTGTGAAATTTCCTCGAGTCCTAGACCCTCCAATTCACCCCGAATTTCAGAGCTCGGGTCTGTGTTTCTGCACAGACCTGAGGTAAACGGCAAGGTCCTGGACGCCAAGTTCTTCCTGGCGTCCATCGACCATGCCGCTGACTCTGAGTCAGCGGCCAGAGACCGTCGTCTAGTTCGTCAGGACAGAACAGTGAGCTGTTCTGTCCCTCTTATACGTTAATTTCGTTATGATT
>CM024756.1:4986458-5036077 GCA_014218235.1 Colocasia esculenta
CTCATGAGCCCAGTAGTACCCATGCCCCAGATAGAATAAGTTCATAAGAAAAGACCACAAAGTCCCTATGCAACAGACCTAATCTTTGAAGGGTATGCTGCGGGAAGAAGCTGAACCCAACGTCCTTAAACATTCATTAGACTTTCCTTAAATAATCTTTCATTTCCCTCTATAAGATCAGGTCATCTCTTAGGTATGGCCTGAGTAGCCGCACTATCAACTAGGGGCGGTCGCCCATGGCATGTCACCCCTAAATGCATGTCTTGCCGTAGTAAAGTCCTCGGCAAAAAGGGAAGTGATCGAAACTCCTAACCCGCGATTTGAATTGGTCTATGTGTTGTGGCCCAAACAGCGAGTACGTTCCATCTCGCGCATCTTATTTTAGGAAGGGCTAATGTCGGTTTTAGGCGCCTTTCAAAAATCACAAAAAATCAAATATTTTAAAACTTCAAAAAAATCAAATATTTCAAAAATAAAAATGGAATATTTCAAAACTCCAAAAAAATCAAAAATCTAAACTTAAAAAAAATCAAATATTTCAAAAATAAAAAAAAATCAAATATTTCAAAACTATAAAAAAAATCAAATATTGCAAAGCTTCAAAAGATCAAATATTTCAAAACTCCAAAAATCAAATGTATTCAAAACCCCAAAATACTTTACTCATTCATTCATACATGTGATTTATTTACTTATGTTTTTTTTGCCTATTTAATAAGGCTTAGCCCCTTGACCATTTATCAAAATTGGTCATTCATCATGCTTAAGGCAAGGGGCTAAGTTGAAGAACAGGTCTAACTTGTCTTCATGGTTTTCCTAAGTGTGCAGTCGCAGCAGAAGAAAGAAAGCAGCACTCCGATCTCACTCGTCACTGTCGCACAATCACAGTCCATAGCCAATAGATTCCATTATATTCCATTCCATGTCTACACATCATCATAATACATGATAAACAATAAAGCATAAAGTAGAAGTCCTCAACCACTCTCCCCTGTACCCTTAGGAGGGTGAGAGGGTGGAGGGGCCATCTCCTTCGGTCCCGTCGTGTTCCCCTCGGCTGCTCCATCGTGTCGTCTCCCCTCCTCCTTGTTCCTCCGTCGTCCAGAGGAACCAATCAAGTAGTGCCCCATTGAGCTGCTAGGGGCATTGCTCCTGCTGGCCGACGGACGATTGCGACCGACCAGTGATAGAGCTCTATCCAGCCCCCTCATCTCCGCCCTGAGCACTAGGACGGTCTGCCGCTCGGTCCCCAGCTGCGAGCAGAGCTCGTCCACCTTCCAACATAGTCCTGTCGCCTCGTCCGCCTGGGGGCGCAGGCGTAGCTCTATCATCTCTATCTCTAGCATGGCCATCCGCGCTAAAGCACCTCTCAGCTCCACCTCTTGCATGTCAAAACATGTTTTAATAAGGGAAACAAGGTACGAGGGGCAAGAAATTAGTAACTCACCTGCTCACATAGCTAGGCCTTGGCCTCCTCCACCCGGGCCACTACCGACGCCAACTAACCCTCCAGCACGGAGTGGGCAGGCTCGTCTTGGGAGGTGGAAGCGCCGCCCACCATCTACTGGGCCAGCTCCAGCTCAGCACACTATATGAGATACGCACAAGAGTCAGACCACTGAAGTTGAGAATAGGAGAGAGAAGTAGTAGAGCACTTACCAGCTTGGTCACCGTCCGCTGGAGGTCATCCCTCTGCTGGATAGTGGAGTGGAGGATGCCCTCGAGGGAGGTGATCTGACCCTTAGGGTCGAGCTGCAAACACATGTCAAGTTAGCCAAGGAATTAATGATTAACATATTCACAAAAGGCTAGGTTAGTAACACTCATCGGGCATTGGGTCCCCATGTACACCTAGGCCCCGTACCTTCATGCGTCGGCATGGAAGTAGTCCTTATCGCTGGTGGCCTTAGAGGTCACCTCTCGGCCACATTGTCGCCAGTCCTCGAGCTGCTCCCGAGCACGCTCCCTCCAGTCTGTGACCTGCTGGTTGCCACGGAAGCTACAGCCCGGTCCTCTCTCAGTCGCTTCCGGGTCGGGAACTCCACTACCGCCTGGTGGAGCCCCATGTCCTCGTGACCAGCCGCAGGTGGAGTCGTACCACTTCTTTAATGCATGAAAGCTAGATCTCCCTTCGGAAGTAGGGGCAGCCCTGCTCCACCCACGGTTGGTCGGCATCCTCATCCCCAGCATAGGGAGTCCACTCAACTGCACATCACATATAGAAATTCATTAATCACTTGTCAATGAGAAGAAAGAGAGGGTTGCAAGTAGAGAAGTGCTCACGTGTCTGAAGGGGATGGTGTCTAGGTCATCCTAGAAGAGGGTACTCCCTAGCCAAGGGGGGGGGGGGGGAGGTAGTAGTAGGCCCACACCTGCAAAACAAGATTGTCAGTGTAAGGCCTCGAATTTCCGTCACATTATTTGTATTTGTGTGTTATATTGTGCTTGTGTATGTATATACATATTTACGTACGTATTGATTAGTAAAATTTCGTGTGCATATGTTTATATTAGATGTCAATAATGCATGTATTGAATGGTGATAGTATGGATACACTACCATATACATATTGCATGTATATAAGCATGGTATGCATGGATTTCTGCATATTTTAGAGTTCTGGCCGAAGGCCACCTTGGTGTCAACCCCTAGCCATTGAGGTAGGTCAGCGTCCAGACATGGACGTCAACACTAATCCTGGCGTCGAGCGATATGGACGCCTATCTCTCTGGCCTGCATGCGCAGCAGAGCCAGAAACCCTGAAACAAGAAAGCCCAGCCATTGGGGGGCTGTCCCTAACGGCTCTGAGAGCTGTCATGTCATCTTGTGAGTGGGAGAGAGGCCTCCCCTTATGTCTGAACCCGGATCTGCTTCTCCCCACTCCTCTTCACCTTTGCAGAGAGAAACCAAGAGAAAAACCCTAGTTCTGAGCTGTGAGAAAAACCACCTTTTGCACCCAAAGATCAGACTCCCTGGAAACTAGATCCGGCCATCTTCTCCGACAAGAAGATAGCTGGAGCAAAGTAGGAGGCTTCCCCGACATCCCCTTGCTGTGGAGATCACCCAGGAGCCCAGAGGAAGAAGATCTAGGAGGCATTTCTACACCTTCTTGGGACTGCCCAAGGAGGGCTTCACCAACACCCTACACCCTTTGGAGCAATTTTTAAAAGGCAAGTGAGCTAACCATGATGTCCCCGTATGTGTCTAGGTCGTTTCTACTATTTTTATGAATTTTCCCTCGAGTCCTAGACCCTCCCATTCACCCAAACTGAGAGCTCGGGTCTGTGTTTCTGCACAGACCTGCATTGACGGCAAGGTCAATGGACCCGATATCATGCTTGGCGTCCATCGACCATGCCGCTGACCCTGAGTCAGCGGCCAGAGACCGCCGCCAAGTTCCTCTAGACAGACAGTGACCTGTTCTGCCCATCCTATACATTACTCGGTATGGTTTCCGTGATGAGGATATATGGTAACCCTATACACTATGTATATTGTTAATTGTGGTGTGTGGATGAGTGTGATGTGTGGTGATGGATGTTAGAAGAGTGTATTCCATGAATTTATAAGCATGACTTGTTGATGATCTTGCCAAATTTATGTTTTATGATTAAGATTAGTCTGAATGCCTCAGTTTTATTAGATCATGAAGGTTAGTGGATCAGTGTACATGTACTCAGTTTTGATAAATTGTCCATGCTTGTATAAATTGCTAATAAACTCGGTTCGGTAAATAAAACGGCATGCAAGAATTTGATTTGTGGTGATCGATCTATAGATGTATGATTTAGGGTAAATTCTGCATTCTCAGATCATGTATGCGACAGTAATCTCTGTTCAAAGAGTAAGTGGCAAATTTGCATGATGTGTTAAACTCCATGTTAACTTAAATTGTGAATGGCATGCGAAATAGGTATTTGATTTTCTTTAAATTCTATTTAGATCAGAAAAATCTAAAAAATTGAATATATGATCTAGAACCCGAAAATAGCATGTGGTTAAAATTTTAGGTCTTTTAGACCAGGTACATAAGAAGTTATGTATTTTCCATGTGAATATGGTAATCTATGTATGTTATCGTAATGTGATTTGATATTTCTTAAACCCAACTTGATGGTGAAGTTTACTGTGTGTTAACTCTGAAATCTGTAGTGCCATGTCAGGAAAAAAAAAACAGAGAAATGCATATGAGTGAGAAAGTGAATGAGATAAAAGTGCTATTGTAAAACCATGTGCAAACCGGTAAAATGTGTAAATGTGTAACTGTGCCAATGTGACACTGCTTCCGTAGAGGGCAGTGGAGCTGTATCAGGGAAAAGTCCCCCTGAGAAAGTTCAGTGTGTATGTGACCTAAGGGCATTAGGGGGAAATCCTGGAGGTGGACAAGTACCACTGGTTAGGGTGGAGACTTGTTCTCCCGGTCTGTGCAGTCCAAGAGTCGCCATTGGATGCCTAGATGGCGTCTATGTGTAATGTGATGTATATATGTCCTTCTTTGGTGGTTTGGACTATGTGTCACGGCACCTAAAATGTGTAATGTGAAATGTGTAATGTGTATGTGTTCATGTGTAAATGTGTAAGTGAACAATGTGATGTGTATGTGCAAAGTGTAACCATGTGAAAGAGAAAACTTGTGTAAAGAAAATGTGAAATATAAATGTGAAAATATGTTGTTGAAATCCTGTGAGACAAATCTGAAACCATGTGAAATCAGTGAATTCATGTCGTTATCATCATGTTTATATGTGCAAAAATGTCTAGAATCCATGTAGGGATAATTGATGAGCACGTATGCAAGTGGCATGATTGGTTGTTCACATGATTTGTTTTAAGCGATATTGTAGCTCTCATGTGTAGGTTACAGCCATTAAACCATGTGAAACCAGCAACTTAAAGCATGTGAAAATTATGTATATGCTTAAGAACATGTAAAACTCATGCTAGTTGTGTTTCCTTTCATATATGCACAATGTTCATGTTGGGCTCTCATGTCTTGGTCCTTTAAAGACAGAATTTCATGAGTAAATTAAGTAGAGAGCGTGGTAGGTAAAGTTTTATTCTTAGAAATCTGAAAGCATGATCCATGTATCAAATTGTAAAACTTTTATGATAGTTGAAACCTTCAAATAATTAGCATGCCATGTGTTGTAAATTTTGAATGTGCATGTAGAACCCCTATGACTTATACGTGTATGTTATGAGTGTGTGCTTGCTGAGTCTATGGACTCACTCCTTGCTTCGGCGTACAGGTGTAGTTGGTGACGTGCCACCGTTGGAGGAGACAGTGGAGACGGACTCCGAGAGCGGAGATTAGACTTTGGAGTTTCTTTGTGACTTGTGTATTTTATAGTATGTAATTTGAACATTGTATTAGAGTATCATGAAAAGAATGTATAAGTGTGGACATTATGTATTTCTATTTCAGCAATTTAAATTATGTGCACTTTTAGTTCCTTATTGTTAATTGCAAACTTCATGTATGTTAAATGTGGATGATGAATGAATGGAGACAGTTGTCTTTTTCTTCCGCAACTCTGTTGTATATTCGCGTGTATCTCAGATGTATGTATCGTTTGGGTAAATGTCACACTGTGAGGACTCTCGCTATACCGACGTGGGTTGGTATAACCGTACCGGTATGATGAGGGCCGTCACAGTCAGTAACACAGTCAATCATAATAAGCAGGACAAGTAATAAAGGGTAAAAGTGAGAAGTATACTTGTAGGAAGGGGAAGAAGCCGGCTACCCCTATCTCCCTACCGGAGGTGCCTAGGCTGTCGAAGAGGTGGGCAAGAAGGGCCGCACCCCATGCGTAGCTACCCACCTGGGTTAGGTCCTCCCATAGGGGCATGCACTGGCAGCTCACCGGGTCCCCCTGAGTCCCTAAGATAAGCTTCCCAATCACAAGGATCAAGAAGCGCCTCAAGTCTCTGTCCGTTGCTGCTCCCTCCTCCTCCGCCAGCGTCGCTCTGGCATCCTCCATCAACCAAGCCATGTACTCTACATGGCTCTCTCTCACCAGGTGGTGAGCATCCACCACCCCTAGGCTCGCCTGTAGCCTCATCCTCGACAGCAAGGACGACCTCTCCCTCGTCAACTCCAAGCCTAGGAGACTGTCCACTAGCTCTTTGTAGCACGTGTAAGTCACCTTGTCACCGCCTGGCCATCCACTCTCAGGCCAATGATCCGTGCCATGTCCTCTAATGTGGGCATCATGTGACCCCATTAGAGGAGGAAGGCATGGCATTCTGGGTCCCATAGCTCCTTCAAAGCTTGGATCAACGCCATGTCAGGCGTAATCTCACCTAGCCTGAGGAAGGGGCCGAACCCCAACTGCTCCAGTCACATCCTCTGGAAGTCCGGCAGACCTGGTAGACTGCCCGAACTACGGCCCATCCCAGCTAGGATCGTAACTCACTCTGCAAAATAGCCATAAAAAGCACAAAAATAGTTAGAAAATCCACACACAGCAATCTGTTCAGGTCGCGACAAGGATACTGCCGCCTTCTGAACGTGACACAATGTGTCGTGTTAGGTTTCTGAAGGCGACGTATCGAGTCGTCACCATCTGAATGCGACACCCGTGTGTCGCGTTCAAACCTTGTAAAGTGATAGGCTTCCTCTCGCATTCACAGGGTGATGGAGGGTGGCCAAGGACCATTCCCCAGTGATTTCACCTTGGGCCCAAAGGCCCTACAATGGGTGCTAAGCACCTTGTTCACCCATTCCCACCATCAATCGCATAGGGCAAGGGTTGTCGGCCACCTACCTTCTTGGGGCTGACAGCTTCCTCCTTGCCTAGCACCTCCGTGGGGTCTGCCTCTATGGGACGACGTGCGCCTCGGTCCCCGGCACCATGGATGGCTCCCCGGCCGTCCGCCGTAGGCTAATCACTCGCTTGGACCACTCGCACGCCCATCGCCGTCGCCGCCACTACCTCCACCCCCCTCCATCACCTCGGGTAAATGGTGAGAAACACAAGGAGAGGAAGAGAACAAAGGGAAGCATAAAAAAGAGGAGGAAGAAGGACAGGCGCCACCGACAGAGGTTTGCCAGAGAAAAAAGGAAAGAAAAGAAGATGGCTCTATCGCCGGAGAGGGGAAGGAAGAAGATAGGTGAGGAAAGAGGGAAAAGAGAGGGGCGTCTTTAGGGCCAGGAATTCAAACCACCTCAGTCTGTGATCGTGACAAGATAGGGTCGCGTTCATTCAGGTCGTGACAAGGATCCTGTCGCCTTCTCAACTAAGGTCGTGACCATTGACCTATCGCGTTTATCGTCACGATGTCCAGCCCGTGCCCTTCTCAACTCGTGCGCAGAATTTAAAAAAATCACAATGTTCATTTCCAATCTCAAATGAATACATCATATAAAAGTTCAAAATCATAATAAATGTTTGATACATCACTCTCATGCTCCCGATACATAAAATCTCTCAAAAAGCTCCAAAAAAATAATCAAGTCTCTCTCGCAAGCTCACTGTCCCCACGTAGCCGGATCTCTTGTACTCTTGAGGTACGCCTGGTTATGTTCTCACTCTCCTCGTGCACTATGGGTGGTAGAGCGTGAGTGGCACACACGCGCCACATCACTAGTGCTCTCCGCACGGCCTGCTCGTCCTTCGGATCTCCCAAGCTCCTCCTTCATAGGAGGAAAGTGTGAAGGATAAAGTAGTCTAGTCCGAGCCTTCTCTCGACCTGAAGATACCACCTGTGTGCATTGGAGAGAGACAATGTCATGTTCCCCACAAGTTGTAGGTCCAATCCCGTCCAAGGGGAAGTCATATGTCACTCTGCATAGCACGCTATGTCCATGGCGAAGTGCTTCATCGGATGTGAGTTGAGGCATAGCGCCACGCGCTCTGAGTTCTTCTTAACCACCGTCCTGCGCACAACACGATCGGAGAAGTTGGCTGCTCCACCAATGAAGCATAATGGATGGCATCCAAAGATCCGGCTCTCCGTAGTGGGGTGGGTTTCTACAGGTTTAAACTTAATCCTCACTCCAAACCAGCACTCCAAGAGGATCATATAGCCATAGAGTGGGCCCCCCAAAGCCGCCGAGGTGAGTCCCGCATAAAGGAAGGCTAGGACTGCATGAGAGGGAGAAAGTCCTCGCCATACCCCGCTAATGGCGCTCAAGTTTGCATGGTCTAAGGGGTGATCTCCAAGACCGGAAGAGAACCAACCCACACAAGCATATAGCCACGACATTGGCTATCTCTTGGTAATTCCCGCAATTATTCTTGCAATGAGATATGACCCACTTAGACAAGGGGATTAGGTGAATATGTGTAGACTAATCAGGGTATATACATCATTAGGATCCATCATGAATTCACCTAAGATGAGTTTTGGATCAATATGCTTAACAGTATATAACATATCTTGGGCTCATCCCCCCGTGTGGTCTTGGGTAAGGCCATAAAAGCTTCAACCTCCTCTAGTAAGACAGTAGCCTCAAATTTGGAAAAAAAGGAAGGTATGAGTTTGTTGGTGGCACAATTCTATCAACGCGGTTATGCTATGACAATCAAAGGAAATCTTATGGTTATGAGCGGCTATCAAGATACCCCTAAACCCCACTCTCTTAAGGCGCGGATCACATGTATGGGTAGAACTTGATCATGGGTGCTAACCAATTGAGTTTGGAGTATGGCGGGAGCCAGGAAAGAGCTAGAGAAGAAGAAGAAAAAGAAAAGATAGGAGAAGTAGAAGAAGGTGCATTAACATAGAAATTTGGAGCTAAAATTCAAAAAAATTTGAAAAACCATTTTACATACCTCTCTCGTTAGCATTGCCGCTCAGATGGGTTTGAACCTCTGTCAACCTCAGGAGCTTGCTGTAGGATGTCTGGGTGTGCTTGGGACCTTCTTAGGAAGCCACTCCACCCATGGAAGCACTTGGAGCTCACTTCATGGCCATGAGAGACTTGAGAGCTGAAGAGAAGAAGAGGGGTTCTAAACTCCGAATTTGGCCTCCACACCCTTACTTATAGGCATTTAGCACTCCTAATCATGGTGGGGAAGGATTAGAAAGCTCAAAAAGGAGTTAGAACCGAACAAGAAAGTCTTAGAAGTCCAAGTAGGAACCAAAAAGGGAGCTCTCGGGTTGCCAATTCCATTTTGGACGCAGAAGAAACTAAGGTCGCGACGTATTGACACCTCGCCACTTGGTCGCGACAGACTCATCATTGCGTTCTTATTAAGGTAGCGACAAGCAGCTTGTCACGTTTTTTTTTTTTTTCTAGTAAAAGGTCCTCAGGGCCTCAAACTAGGAGAGTGCACCCCTCCCATGAAAGGGGAATGTTCTCACTCCACCAGTGAGGGCAGCCTGGGCCAAGGCTATTAGATAAAATAATGTGAGTACAATATCCATGGGGCATACCCCATTAAAGCATTCTAACATGCATGTGGCCAGATTTATCAATGATCATCGGCCCTTACAAGGATGAGGTAAAATATGCGCCACCCAGAAAACCTCATTCCCCTTAACCTTAATAGCTACATTAGCAAGGGCACCAACAAGTTGATTAGTTTCTCAGTACATATGAGACAGCAGAATGGCCCTCCCGGTTGATGAGTGATCTAGCTTCTCTCCACCATCTTATGAGCACCAAGATACCACCTTATCCTCACGGAAGGAGTTCATAAGGACCTGGGAATTAGAGTATATAATAGAAAGCCAATAGCCTAAGGAAATTGCCAGCCGAAGACCATCACAAAGCGCTCTGACTTCAAAATCATGCTAGTTCAAACGGCATAAAAATGAGTGAAAGCCACAGGGACTTGACCCTGAGAATCTCGAATACATCCATCACCTCCACAGTCCCCAGGATTCCCTTGCATGCTTCATCAACATTAAGACTGAAATCACATATAGGCGGAATCCATCGTAAAGTTTCAGCAGTTGGCAGAGCCCAGAGGAACATACCCGAACCCATGAAGGGTTTGCATCTCATAGGAATTAAGATCAACCTTAAAGCGAAGAGTAGATAGAGAGTGTGCAATGCTAGACTTGATATTGTTGATGATAACCGCTGCAGAAGTATGAGTGGAATCAAACCTTCATAAACATCTTTCCTTCCAGATATACCACAGCATAGGAATAAGAGTATACAAAGAGACAAAGCCATATGGAGATCGAATATGTGAATGCTGCATAAAACTCCACAGATGAGCAGTGATGTGGCTATGAATGGTGACCCTTGGAGGTATAAGGGGATGAATCTAGCGCCAAAGGGTAGCTGCAATATCACTGTGTATAAACAGGTTTTCAAGATCATCAATGTTAGGAAGATCACAGCAAGAGCAACAAGACACCAATGGAATGCCAGTTTCAGAAATACGACCATCTACCAGAACAGCCTGGTTCAAAACTTTCCAAGAGAATAAGGAGGTTCTACGATAGAAAGAAATGTGCCAAATTTTAGCAAGGGCCGGTCTATGCACTCTCATCGGCCTGATCAGATTGTAAACAGACTTAGTGGTAAAGGAAACGTTGTTAGAAGCACCCATAAGCATCCATCCTCTTCACTAGAAAGAACCAGCCCTTCCATAACGGAATGACGGATAATTGACCTGAGAGGATGGGTGCCATCAGAAGCCACTTCGCTCAAGCAGGCGTCACTGCCTCATTGTCCATCGGGATAATGCCACTGAGTGGAATGTCGCAATCCAAACATCATGGAGAATTTTAATATCCTGCCATTGCCATGTACCCATCTAGTGTTCTCACTGAGAATCTTATGGCTTCCATATAGGCAACCTTGGGCATGCTTGGTATACTAGTTATGCTACTAAGGGAATACCACCTTCTAGCATAAGAGGCCCAAAGTGAGGAGCTTTGTCTAATGTTCCATAACTATTTAACAGCCAAAGAAATCTGCACATGCCACAAGCTATGAACCTCCAGACCTCCTTCATTGAAGGCCTTGAATAGAAGACCAAGACCCCAATGCCGGCGATGAGCACCATCAGCACCATCCCAGAAGAAAGCAATAGAAGCTTTCTCAATGTATGAGATAATGGATTTGGTATATATGAGGCAGCAGCTATATAAATAGGGATAGAGGAGATGACAGAGTTAATCAAAGTAATTCTTCCAGCTTGAGATAACAATTTAGATTTCCATGCATGAAACTTCCCATTCACTTTATCAACCAGCGATCTATAATCCACAGATGTCAACCTGCCAGGCTTCAGGGGAACACCAAGATAAGTAAGAGAACCAGTTTGCCTACTGTATCTAGTTGCCTCTTTGATTTTATTGGCGGCTTGAGCAGGAACCTTAGCACATGCACATGAAGCAACTCTTGTTGGGATTAATGTACTGACCACATGAGTTGGCATATTTGTTAAGAAACCAATCAAACGTCTCACATTCCTAATGTTCCCATTCACAAAAACAAACATATCATCCGCATAGAAGAGGTGAGTGGGGGACGGGCAGCCCCTAGGATCTGAATAAGGGAGGAGGTACCCAGAATAAACCATGTTCTTGATACCTCTACTGAGAGCTTCTTCCATAATGATAAACAAAGATGGGGCAATAGGATCACCTTGGCGTAAACCCCTTGAAGATTGAAGTAGCTAGCCGAAGAGCCATTAAACAAGACAGAGAACCAACAATTGGAAATCATCATACCAATGTACGAGTTGAATCTGGAAGAGAAGCCAATTTCTTAAGAACTACAAATAGGAAATCCCATTCAACACTATCATATGCCTTTTTAATATCCAGTTTAAATACAACGTTATTGCCTCTGGTCTTGCGGCCAATATCTCTGACCAATTGTCTAGCCATGGACACATTGTCCAGGATGAATCTACCCTTAACAAAGGTGCCTTTCTCTTCAGAAATAATCATAGGAAGAATAGCAGTCAGTCTATCACATAAAATCCGGGAGACAATCTTATAGGAATTACATAAACTGATAGGACTGTAGTCATTAAAAAGAAGCTGGGGGATTTTTCTTTGGGATCAGAACACATATGAGTAGATGTAACACCTCTTGGAAATGGGAAGCCATTGAAAAAACCCTTGATGCATTAAATACATCATCTCCCACAATGTCAGCAGCATGAAGTAAAGAAAGAGCCAGTAAATCCATCCGGCCCAGGGGCACTGTTACCATTCAAAAGTCCACATAGCCCTTTAACTTCATTATATCCGGTGTCTTACACAAAGCATTGTTCTCATCAATAGAAATAAGTTCAGAATAACATTGAGAAGAGATTCATCAACAATATGATCCGTAGATAGAATGATGAAGGGATTCAAATAAATTAACAGCCGCCTTAGATAGGACCTCCTGGCCCTCAGACCAAACTGCCATTCACCTAAAGTCTATGAATTTTATTCCTTCTTCTATTGCCTTGAACCACTGCATGGTAGAAGGCAGTGTTCTTATCACCATCATCCAACCAATTCAAAATAAGCTTTTTGCGCACAAAAAACCTCCACACTGCGAATGGCCCTTTATGACATATGTTGGCTGATTATTTGGCTGTTATGTCTTTTGCCAATTTGAGATGTTCTTCTTGCACTTATGCTTAAATTCTTTATTGTTTTTAGTGCAATTGAGTTATTTATCTTGTTCTTTATCCTTTATACTTTGAAAATCATAAAATCAAAAAACACAAAAAAATCCAAAAAATTAGAAAAATTAGAAATCTAAAAGATGGCTCGTCAAGTAAGTTCGTTAAGTATTTCTAACCATAATCTATACATTACTATATGGTATCTACCACTATTCATCTCAAGGACCGGTGGTTCTCAGTGTGTTCTAGGATCTGAGTTTCCCTTCAACAAAAACAAGGATGATCTAAGTGTGCACTGTTAATTGTTGGATAGGCCGTAAAAAATGTTATGGCTGGGGCGATGGATTATGTAGCATGCCGAGGATGCGAAGTGTCTTGACCCTTGCTCATTTGTCTAGCAATATTATCTACAGTATTTGTTATTTTCTCCTTTTCTTTGCATCATCATTTATGATTTATTTTCTCTTAGCCCAGCATGCATCATGTAGGACTTTGAGCTTCACGTTTCATGATTAGTCAAAGTCAGCTTTGCAATGATGTCGAACCAGATCTTCATTTCCCAAACAAGGAATTCCATTCCGTTCTGAATTTGAAAGTTCTCTTGAGCTAGTGCTAGGTCCAGTTGATAGTATGGTCCTATTCAGGATTCCTCTTATCCCATTCATTATATCAATCATCCCCATTCCCATTGATCTCTCATTAGCCATGAATTGCTAGAAGGCCAGAGTCGAATGACCCGTCCGGACATCACCTATCCCCTAATGAACGAAACCTGCAAGCCTAACATGGCCAGGGTACCTCTTCATCAAGTGGTTGATCATTTATTTTCTTTTAATCTTTATTCGTTGTAGATTTGAGCCATCTGTGCACTTTGTTCCAGCCATGTTCGAAGATCGCCAGATAATTCTCGCTACTTCTTCGTTCAGAATGGGTGTCTCTTTACCTTGATGCTCGCTTTCATCTCATTCTGCTTCCTTCCATGACATCGTCCTTTCATGCCATCTCCACTCCACTATCTCTCCACTCCCTTGCAAAGCAGGCATCAGGAGGGGCAATCTGTAGAAACCCATTCTGCCCCATAAGCTGAGCCAAATTCCTTGGCTCATCATCCCAAGCTGGCTTTATCGATCATGGTATCATTCTATTAGTTCATCACCCTGTGGGCTCTTCCTGGTCAAATCAATAAGTCTTATCATCATCTTGTAGCTTTCTAAGCTGAGAATCCAACAATCAAATAGTGTGCCAATCTGATACCCATGCAAGGAGATCAGGACACTTTGAATAAATCATATGTGAAAAGATCCTGAAGGTGGACAATGCCCCTGTCGCGTTCATATTCAGAAGGCGACACTTTCATGTCGCGTTCATGCCTACAACGATTGCTCCAGCACTTAATCGATTACTTAAGGAAGGTGAAACCACGATACGTCACGTTCTCATTTGGCCTTTTAATTCTTTGAATATTCGCCAGAAAATGCTTCAAGACTTCCTTCTATGGAAGGCGACATATCGAGGCGTCGCTACCTTGTAGTGACACCAAGCCTATCGCATTCTGGTTTCTTCACGGGCCCATGCAACGTGGCTTTCTAATCATGCTCCAACTCTTACTATTCATGAATAATTTGAATTTGGTCGGTCTATAGGTCTCCCAATTGTGCCAAACTCGGAGGAAAACCTCCTTAGAACCTCATGCCACGTTCTGACTGTCCTTGCACGAGCACAATTACCAAAATTTGGATTCCAGCTCATTATTCCTTTCCCATCCTGTTCAAGAATAATGGCATAGAAAAGTGTCAATAGGGCACGGTTTGAAGGCGGGTGGCGTTGCTTCATCCTCTCCCAGAGAGCTACGAATCTCCAGAAGACTTCTCAGCCTCCAGACAACCAAGAAGTGGCCACTAGGGCGTTTTCTTCACCTCTATACCTTTCTCTCTCTTGTTCTCATGCTTTTTTCTTCATATATGAACGTTTAGATCTATTTCTCTTCGTAGTTTTGCATTAGATCACTCCTCACACACCTGTTTTAAGCACCTAGAGGGGTTAAAACACCACCCCACGGAGTTCCCTCCAATTCTTCATGATCTTCATTATTTGGGATTGATACTACACCAAATGAGTTTCTAATGGTGTTCTATTGTGTTGAGTTCTTGGCAGGTTGAAGAAGACAACACAGGTATGAGGCTCTTCCCCTTGGCCGGCTGAGGAGCAGGAAGAACAAAAATCCACAGTCTTCCTCTTCTGTTGCAGACGGTGACAGAGTCTGGTCGCGTTCGTCAGAAGGCGACAGTCTTCTGTTCACGTTCGTGAACCAGGTTTATTCTGCACTCTTTTTCCTCGTTCCAAGGTAGTTAGCACTTGTTCTTCATCATATCATCTTTTGCAACTACTTTGGTGGCGATCACAGTCTTCCCTTATTTTTTTATCATCTTATTTGGCGATTAATTCTCGTGATTACAATGAGGGCATGGAGTCGACTCTACTGAAGAATTTTCATTATCGAAGTCAATGTCATTGTGTGCGTCGACACTATGATCAACGTGTGTTGACTCTCTAACACTTGTACTCTAGTGATAAAAAGTAGATGCCAGCGCATAAGTTCCAGGCACTTGACCCGAGGCCCAATGATTGGGATTTCGGTACACCAACAAGGTTCTAGAAGATACCCCTTTTGGCGGCAAAAGTATCTCCCAATTATTGGGATTCTATTGAGGGGTCAACTAAAAAGATTCTGTGTAAGCAGATCAAAATGGAGCACGTCGTCCTCGGCAGAAAAGCATCACACACAAGGAAAACGTGCAGTGCATCTAAGAGTGAAAAAGTACAGAGAGAGCAGAGCTGGAGTTCAGAGAGAAGAGCTGGCTTCTGAGCAGTCAACTCATCAAGAGGAGAAGATGCTGGAGTGTGTCTTATTCCTGTCAAAGGCCTGCTGTTGATTAATTAACGTAGAGCATCAGAATTCAACCAACTTCAGAGACAATTGATCCTTTAAGCTGCGACCAGGAGAGAATCAGATAAGCTCAAGCATGAGGAAGATGCAGTTGAGAGTTCAAGGAGGAAAAACTGATCAGATCTAAACTTCAGTGGAATTGCACACAGAGAGTTTGAAACATTTCTGCAATTTTCAGAAATCTCTATTCATTTGATTTTCGTATTTCTTCTTACTCAAATTTGTTTGGTTGTCTGCCCCGTTGGAGTAGACAAATTGATCCTACACTTTGTGTGTAGGATTGTGAGATTGAAACAATCTTGAAGATGTGAATCAGCAGATTGTAAGAAGCTATGAATCATGTAGTGGTGTGAGTGGCTCACACAATTGATTTGTTAGAGAAGCCTTACATGGTTAGTGAGGGGGTGGATGTAGGTCTCCATACTGGAGCCGAACCACCTTAAAAAATTTCACTTGCATTTGTGTGGTTTGTTGTGCCGCCTGGTCTAATTGATCATAGTCTCGAGTTCCTTTTTAAGTGGTCATATCTATTCGACCCCCCTCTAGATATTCATTTCATACACAACAATCACGTCGCCTCCAGACGGCGTGTCAGGAACGCGAAGCCTACTAGACACCGCGTTAATAATGGGTGTCCCATGGGGGGCCCGACAAGAACCATGTCGCGGACCGACCCTGCTGGCATGACAGTGTCGCGATCGACAGGCCCATTGTGACCATGAGGACGGGGCCAAGTCCAAAGAGAGCCGGATCTTGCAAAAGGGCCAACTTTTACAAGTGACCAACTCTATCCTTGTCGAGGGAGATCTGTGTCCATTGAATGGCAAGAAAGCTGAGATTGTTCCAAACTGTGTCATACTTGTGGTCCTTACTAGAAACTCTCTCATGCACTAAACTAAAGACCATAAAGACTATACCACTCTAGGTAGAAGCTAACAAAAGTAGCCCCAAAGCCTACGAATCAAGTAGGTCTAGAGACCCAAAAAGATTCAGCCCCATCTACAAGACAAAGTTGAATCCAACAAAGCTAAAAGATAAGAACCAAGACAAGTTGACTGACCTGTTAGCCAATGCCTGTCTCGTATCAGCGCATAAGTCTTGCATCTAGTAGGGAGCTATCTTTCAACTCCATTGACATTAGAACCCTACTTCAAGGATGAGGGGCCTCTCGAATGTAGCCCCCCAAAATTTCATAATGGTTAAATAATTGATAAATCAGAAAAGGTTTATTTGAACTAGCTAAAACATACGCATTGTTATCGCATGTTGAATATCACATCTATAAATTCCGTAAAAATCATGATTAGACTCTAAATAATATTCCTTATTGACCCATAAAGACTTTACGCCAAGAAAAATCTTTTGGGCCAAGTTTTTGACTAAACGCGACTTATTTTCGTAAATGAAAAATAAGTCGAAAACTCATTACCATCTATGCCTAACCATCACGGTGTTGAGTTATGGTTATGTGAATACCATAATCATTATTTTGAGAATGATTGATTTGTTTTGTTTTGATGTTGACATAATCATTGTTCATATTGTTGTAATTTATATCATTGTGGTTTGACGAACCTATGTGCTTTGATGTTGCATATCCTTTATCAATCGATTGTTCATATGCTTTGTTCATCAATCGATTGCTCATGTGATTTGTTCATTAATTGATTTGCTTAAACATCGATTGTCTACCCATCAATTGCTTAGACATTGATTGCTTAATGTTTAAACATTGATAGTTTGCACATCGATTGCTTAGACATCGATTGTTTCATGTTTAAACATCGATTGCTGAACAACTTAAACATCAATTGCTGAACAACTTAAGAATCGATGTTTGAACAACTTAGACATCGATTGCTTCAAGTTTAAACATCGATTTTCTCCACATCAATTGCTTCATGTTCTAACATCGATTGCCTTATGTTAGACTTGATTGCTTCATGTTTAAACATTGATTGTTTGCACATCGATTGCTTCATGTTCTGACATCGATTGCCTTATGTTAAACATCGATTGTCATGTCTATATCAATTTCACTTGTTCTATATCAATTGTACTTAAGTCTCACATTGATTGTGGTATCAATTGAAGTATGTTGTTGTCTTTTCTCATTAATAACAAAATATGCAATCTGTGCAGGATGTCATGTGACTGGCACGTCTTACTTGGGGTACTTGGTACTCAAGTGTCCTCAAATCCTAGGTCACATGATTAGGGGTATAAATATGCCCCTGTCCTTAGCAAAAAATGGGATTGAGTAGCGCGGCAAAACATAGGAGTGTGGAAGGAGTGGGAAAACACAGAGCCCAGAATGAGGAGCAGATCAATGCCGCAAAGAAGGGAGAAGAAGAGAAGAAGCTCGTGAACCCTTTGTTCTTCTTCCTGATTCGGAGATTCAATCTCAGAGGAGAGTGTCCAGATCACGAGTTCATTGAAGTCCAGCTGTTCTCTAATAGAGGAGAGTATATGCAAAGGTTCTTCATATACGTGTGGGTTTCTGAGAGTTAATTGATTTGGACAAGTGTTTTGTACATATTAATCTCTATCAGAGAGTGTGTCTGATCGTGTGTGTGTTCCTTGAGTGTTTTGCTCAATTGTGTGAACTGAGCTTTCATGCTCTGAGTGTGTGTGTGTGTTGTATCTCTTGTACGAGATAGTGTGTGGTTAATCCTCACAGTGGTGAGGGGTGGATGTAGGAATGCCTTATTGTGATCTCCGAACCACCTTAAAAATCCTGGTGCACTGTGGTTTGCTGAGTTGTCTCTTCAATAGATGTATGCATAGGGATCGCTCACACATTGTTTGTTTAATTGTCTCACACATCATCTGTGCACACTCAGATCGGATCAGTATGATTTTTCACTAAATTGAGTTATAATCTAAAGTATTTTTCTAAATTTCTGAAGCTTCTGTTGTGATTGGTGTTAGATCTATTCAACCCCTCCTTCTAGATCTATTCACCCTGCACATTCGATCCTACAGTTGGTATCAGAGCAGTGAATCTTGGTTTATGATTCTGATCTGATTTGATTGCTTCTGTTTGATCCTTTGAAACATCATCTGATCTACTTGAACTGCTTCATTGCTTGACTACTGAATTTTCATTTGATCTGTTTGATCTATCTGTTTGAACTGTCTGCTTGCTCATTCATTGTTAATTAACTCGATATATGGACTCTCGAGGTTTTGTAGCTGAGGGCCATTCTATCAATAGAACACCATATTTTGATGGATCTGATTACACCTACTAGAAAAACCGCATGCAAGTTTTTCTAAGGGCTCAAAATCATGAAATTTGGAAAGTAGTTGAAAAGGGTCCTTATTAAAATAATGACAATGAAGAGAATTGGACTAGAGAGTAAATTACAAGAGCAACTCTTAACTATAGTGACGTGAATATGCTTCAGTGTGTTATTAACCCTAAGGAGTATTCATGAATATCCATGTGCAAATCTGGTAAGGAAATGTGGGATAAACTTGAATTAATGTATGAAGGGACATCTCATGTTAAGGAAATCAAATCAAACATATTTGTTTTGAAATATGAAATGTTTATAATGAAAACTAACTAATCAATTTCTAAAATGTTTGCTAGGTTTATGACAATTGTCAATGGACTGAAGGCACTAGGTAAGGAGTATACTGATGCTGATTTGGTAAGAAAAATTTTGCGCTCTTTATCATAAATTGGCACACAAAAGCTGTTGTAATTGAAGAATATAAGGATTTATCCAAAAATGTCTTTGGATGAACTCATATGATCTTTAATGAACTATGAAATAAACTTGAAAAGAACTAAAGAACACATGCTGAAAGCTAAACCAATAGAACTTAAGGCCTCATCAAGTCACAAAGAGAAAGTCCAAGAGAAATCTGATTCTGAAGAGTCTGAATCTGACGAGGATGAGATTGCCCTCATGACCAGACATTTCAAAAAATTATTAAAATCAAGAAGAGGAAAATTCAATGGAAAGAATAAATACATTTATGGCAAAAAGAATTATTCTTCTTGAAACAATAATTTTAGTAAAAATGAGAAGACTGATAAAATTGTTATCTGTTACAGGTGCAACAAGACAAGACATATGAAGGTGAGTGTCCTGAGCTCAAGAGAGAAATGCACAAGAAACATAAAATGGACATTAGGAAGAAGAAGCCAAAAGCAATGTGGCAACATGGTCTGATGAAGACTAGAGTGAAGAAAAAGGAGATACCTCCTCAAGTTTTAAGATGAACAAATGTGCTTTATGGCCACAACAATGACACAAGGTAGCTCTTCTTTTGAGCAATACACTATTGATGATTAGAAAGATGCATATGCTACCTTGGTTGAGAAATATTATGAAATATAAAAAGAAAATAAAAATATGAAGAAGAAAATTGATAATGTCATGCATGATACCTCTCTATCTAGAAGAATATCTAAACATGAAAAAGAAATTGGTGAACTCAGTGATGAAAAGGAAAAAACTTATGAATCAATTGGATGAGTTCAAGATTACATCTCTAAAGGCTAACATTGGGTTGGTAAAGTTCACGGAGAAAATGAAATGCAACAAAAAGAAAATCAACAAGAAATTGATGAAATTCAAAAACATAATAAATTGTTGCCAAAAAGGATGAAGTGATAAAAAAATTTACAAATGGAAAAGAAAATGAATGCTAAAAAGCATGGATTGGGATTTACCATAGAAGGAACAATGAAAATAAAACAACTAAAAGAAAGAAAAATCTTTAAAAACTCCTTTGATAAAATTTGTCAAAAGCAATAATGCAGAAAACAAAAATAAACAATTGTAAAAGGTAACATTTGAAATAATCAAAAAATATAATAAAAATGATGTGCCCTATCAGAAGAAACCAATCAGGTCGACACATGATGTAAAGAGGTCGACACAGGTTAATCATAAGTCAAAACCTATGAACACTGTGTTGGCACACATTCAATATAGGTCGACCTATCCGTTTTTGAAAAAACAAAAGAATGTTAAACAAAAATTCAAACAAAAATTTGGAAAATTATAAAAATGCAAAAACACATTTTCATGATATTGATTGGAGATATAGAGCATCATATCAATCCAATTGAATCAATTCTTGGAATCAATTGTACCATATTACTAATTGGTATAATTCTCACTCATTCTATCCAAAATTTCCAAGACAACAATAGAACATCTGGTCTGAATTTCCATACATGCACAAACATGCCAAAATGCATAATTTCCCTACTTCTGAAAAGAAAAACACTAGTGTTTACATTCCAAATCATACTGTCAAATTTCCAAATAGGGAAATCATTATAGAAGTGAAACACCAACCAAAGATGACTCAAATGTGGGTTAGAAAAGATTTACTTCTCATTTTCCTTAAGCAGGAGGCAGTCGGGAATGCGATGCTCTCGACTCCCGCAATGTAGGCATGCACCTACCTTTCTCCAGCATTCCTTGGTAGTGTGACCTAGCTTGTCACAGTGCTTCCATCTAGGCTAGTTAGGGGCAGTGGGGGTGAAGACCTTAGGCTTTCTTTCTTGACTTGGCCAGTCAGTGATGCTAAACGACCTTTTCTTACAGTTAGTGGCCTTGCTTGGTGCTATTGATGTCTGCTCTTTCTTGACCATTCTACCCTTGATGCGATCGGTGAGGTCGATCGCATCCTCCAACAGCTGTGCCTTCTTGACCATTTTTGGATAGGTCTAAATTTCTAGTAGTGCCAGTTGGGTGATATATGTGGGCCTGAGCCCATTGAGAAAGTGCTTCACCTTCATTCTCTCAGTGCCTACAAGGTGATTGGCATATCGTGCCAACCGGGAGAATTGGGCTTCATACTCGGCACCCGAGAGATTCGTCTATTTTAGTGCAGCAAATTCAGAGGCCTTCCTCTCTTGGACTCTTTCAGAAAAGTACTTGGAGTTGAAGTGCTCCTTGAATTCATTCCAAGTGAACTGTGCATCGGCCCTGGTGGCCTCCACAGACTCCCACAACGCACGGGCGTCTCTCTCAAGCTGGAATGTTGCTAGCAGTAACTTATCTCTATCCGCGCATTGCATGACGCAGAAAATACATTCAATCTCCTTTAGCCAATTCTCTGCCTCGTAGGGACCATTGGTCCCACTGAAACGAGGCGGATTCAAGTTGCAAAAATTCCGGTGCAGATCTCCCACTCCTCGGTTTCCATTGGCTCCAGCAGCCTGAAGTAGGGCTTGAGTGAGCTGCTAAATAGTTTGTTACATATCACGGGGTTGTGCACGCTCCGCTGCCATTGCTATGGCTTATGTTCCTTCAAAAGAGAATTTTTAATATAACATAATGAGGTTGCACTAAGTTTGTGCGTGTGTGAATTTTTTTTATATTATTACCCTTGGTTCTACCCATCTCTCACATTGGTATGGAATTAGACTCTAAGTCGAGGCATGTCAAACCTAGATCATCCTCTGCTTGAGAATAACCTAGGCTCTGATTCCACAAAACTGTAACACCCCGACGTGGAATATCAGAGCGATATTACAGTAATTAAATAGTATAGAGCGATAATTAGTCTTCAAACTATTGCACAATTGAAATAATGCCAAATAAAATCCACTTCATTAATAATTCATAAAACTAACTATTACAATCACTAATGAGAGCCAAAACTAGGGCCCAGAGTACTTTATTCAAATCTAAACTATCACATATTGAATAATTGACGACTAACTAATTAACTACTAAGCACAAGTTGTCGAGACTGGTCACTCTTGAGCATCATCCTCATTCCCTTCCTCGTGAGTGTGGTAATCCCCATCAGACTCACCTGAAACACATGAATAATAGCGCAGGATGAGCAATAATGCCCAGTAGGACTTATAATCTCATATGTACAAGAAAACATTAATTAATTAATGTCTTAAAAGGCAGGATAGCTAAAAAGTACAGTAACGTGGAGCAAGTAATGATGGCAAGAGAATAATAGCACTTGTACATGGAAAATAGCACATCAAGTATGATAATGGATTGGCCATGTAACGATATAACACGTAAACTTGCACAACGGTGCACTAGTAACGATAGCACTTGTATGGATAGAACTTGTATAGATTGCACTGATTGATTATCATAGATTTAATCTTGATAGTATAATGGCACTGGATGTATGCCAACATCCTGATCATTTTAACTCCGATGGGCAAATGGCACTTTTCAGGCGCTCTCCCGAGGACCAGATCGGGCCCCATTGCATGGCATAAGTCAGGTTTCTTATCTTAGACAATCATATGGATGGCCAAATAGAGTACCAAGAATAGATGACAATAGTAGATGAATAGATGAGAGTGTAGAGAGAAAGTGAACAGATGAGAGTAAAGAGATAGTAGATGAGCCTAGGGACATTCGTAAAACGTCGATAAACAACGATAGTAACAGTTGCACAACACTTAGTCGTGTGTCGGTAGTCTGGTAGTAGTCACAACCGCCCACTAGTCATGCCAAGACACAAACCAGAGGTCTGGCATGATCCCAATATAAGAAGGAAACACACTAAGGCCGTTTGGATCTTACTGATCCCTAAGGGTGTAAAGGGTTTTAAGGGTACAACCGCTCGTCGGCAATGGACGTGCGCCAAAGGCAAGGAGACTTATGGAAGCCTTGACAAGGTTTCCCTAGTCCTATTAGGAGTATTCCAATGGAGAGGTGGTCCATGCCAAGAATAGTGTGTATTGAAACATTGTTCATCTCGCCTCGAGTGCTCAAAGGTAGAGGAACGCGATAACAGTGTACAAAGCACGCGAATAAAATGAAGACAAGTGTCATAAAAAAATAGGGAATTTAAATGAAATAATTACACATAATTACCAGATAGATTATTGAATAATTTAATAAGGTCTCATGGCAATTATTAACATTTGGTGTGTGCAAGTGTGAAGAAATCATGAAAGCATGAATAATTGTGCACATGGCTTTTATTTAATTGAATGTATGTAAATATTACCAAATATTAATATTCAGATTATTACAAATCATAACAGTGCTTAATTAAGCTCAAACAAGGGCCAAATGGTTTAACTAGTAGGGGTATAAGAGCAAATAAGGGTTTCTGGCGACTTTGTGAAATCGCAACGGGGGTCCTGTGGCATTTCAGGTCGCGACGGGCGGTCTGGCCGTGTTTTGCTGAACCGGTCAGGCTGACGTGAACCGAAAGGGAACCGCGACGGTGCAGGCCATCACGTTTATGACGCGATAGACCAGCCAGTCGTGACCCTTCTGAGATCGCGATGGGTCGGGCCATCGCGATTTCAGAAGGGCGGCCCGACCCAGAAAAGGGGATCAGCCGTTTTTTCAGGTTGGGTCCATCCTTCCATGCATGATATAGGGTCATTTAAAATTCCATATAAAATAATAGGATCATCCAAAAATCATGAAACCCATTTTGAATGAAAGAAGACATGTAGAGTATCAACATGGATGAGGAATTACAAATAAACAAGCATTGGGCATGCTTTAATCAGGTTACATTTCGGTGACCTAAAACATGCACAGTCATGAAAAACGATGTAATTCTCTTAGGATGCATGATGAAAATTGGGGAAAATAGGATCATTAGAACCCTAACATCATGCAGTAACTAAGATAATTATTTCGAGGCATGTGTCAAGTCGATTCATGGATTAAGACAAACATGAAGGTTCGGGTACATGGTTGTAATAGGGAATTGAGCATTTAATACTCTCTTATGGAACAATAAAAATTAGAGAAATCATGGGGCTTTCAAAGATAGATGTATGGGCTACCTATGGCCGAAGTTATGTGATTTGTGATTGAAAGATTGTCTACCTTTTCTTGCTGTTAAGAAAACTGAGGGTGTATGACAAAGAAGGTGGTGTAATCCTCCTAGCTCCTTCGTCCTCAGCCCTTCTCTTCGCCATCCAAAGCTCCAGCAACGTTCTATGGGATGGTAGGGATGAATTAGGGGGTGTTTTGACTAGCTATAGGAGTCCTAACTTCTAAAAACTCCGCCTTTCCATAACACTCTGAATTTCTATATTTATCTCCCTATTTCTCTCCTTTATCTACCTAATAGGATTGGGTAGAGGTTTAATTTCGTGGGTAAGGAGTTTGGTAAGTCTAGTGCTCCTTTTTAGGATATATATGGGTTAATTAATAATTATCTAAACCCTTTACTAATTATTACTATTTTTATTGTATAATTTAACTTAATTATCATCCATCCCAAGATGGCTCTTCTCAATTGGGCCAACTCTATTATGTTGGACCACTATATAACACACCATCTTTTATTTTAGCTTAATGGGTTTGATTTAATTCTCTTTATTTCAATTTAATCCCCCTTTTATCTAATTTAATTCTATTTATCACATTTATTTAATTACATTTTTCAATTTATTTAAGATTTAAAAATCAGAGTTGCTACAGCTGGTCTACCACGAGCATCTTCATCTTCTTGTCCTATTGTTGGAACGGTTTTGGTAACCTCTTCATCTCACCTTTATTCTCCTCCTGGTACAACTCCATCTCACTCTCCTACCTGCATGCTGTGTGAAGAGCCACATCTATAGTTCTATGGTCGAACGCTACAAGTCCAGCTCTCAATGACGGTCTGAGCCCCATCATGAACTTCTTTACCTTGCTCGTCTCGTCAGCAACCATGTGAGGTGTGAACCTCAACAACTCTGTGAATCTTGCCTCATACTCATGGACTGACATGGAACTTTGAGTCAACGCCAAGAACTCTAGCTCCATCTTGTCCTGGATGTGCTCAGGAACAAACATAGCCTCGAACAACTTCACGAACTCTTCCCAAGTCACAGCTAGCTCCAAACCCTCAAACTGTGTGCAAGAACGGAAGAACCACACACATTTGCTCACTCTTGAAGCATGTACGTCGCCAAGCTGACCTTGTCATCCTCTACACACTTGATAGCTCTAAATATCTTCTTGATCTCCCTAAGCAACTCTCTGCAACCAATGGCTGACTCTCCCCCTTAAAAGAAGGTAGAGCCATCTGCTTAAACTTCTCCATGATCGACACCCTCCTACACCACGGTCCTACTAAGCTGGTGCCTGAACCTGAGCCTGATGTTGCGCCTAAAGAGCTTCTTGCATCTGTGCATGAGTCTGCATTGTTTGTACGAGCCCTTGCATGAACATGTCGTAGTTGACCAACGGTGGCGGGGGTGGCGTAGGTGGTCCTTGAGCTGCTGGTATTCTTTGTTGCTCACTTGCAGTCCTCCTTGGCTCCTTGTCTTGGATGGGTACACTCGAACGATGGGTCCTTCCAGCCATAGCCTACAAAATAAATACCAAGTCAAGCTCCATTTATTACTACGCCTAGTATATTCTCATGCATTCATCTTATCACTTTTCTAGTCCTATGTTAGTTTTTCGTGGATCTGGCTATCCACTACAAAGACTTTGAGATGTGAATCAAGTTGATGGCTATCCATGTATAATCTCAACCCTATCTCTGATACCATCTCAGTAATGGCCCACTTTCGCTTGGTACGGTTATATCAACCCACGTCGGACGAGAGCAAGTCGCTATAGGGGAGAAAACCCCAACGATAGTCACATGGGCTGAGATATACACAAATAAAAAGGAATATTGCAGCGGAAAATGAACAACTCTTATTCCATCAACTTTATAATCCACATACCATTGTCTATATAGTCCAAGCAAAAGAAATGACATAACATAACATCCACTAAATATAGCTAGTTTCCAAATACAATAAACCAAAGTCCATATTACAATTACATCACATACTAAGAAATAAACTATAAATGTTCAATCTACTCTTCATGCTCCACATCAGATCTTGCTAACTCTTCATCTTCTAAATCTCCTAAAATGTTAGCAAGGGTGAGTCTACGCAACAGACTCAGCAAGCAACTTAGAATTGCAAACCACACACTTACCACACATGCTTCTAACAGTTTAACACTTTACTAACTATCACATGATCATTAACTTACTAGTAATTAATAATTAAACTAACACATGCTCATGCTATAACATGGATATTAAACATGGAATCTATTAAACAAGCTATACTAACTCATATTTAACAATAATTCTAAACATGGTGTCACTAACATGAGAGCATTCATATAATCACATGCTTGCAATTCTTACTTTCACATAACACATGGGTATGCAAAGACTCTCCCTTGAGAAGATCTGGAATAAATATTTTTATCGCAGGGCCTCCTTATTGTCTTGGAAGATTTTAAACTGGGCTGTTCCTGTGGATGGTTGTTTATCTGAGGTTGGCATCCCACTGGTGTCTCGCTATTCTTGCTGTAAGTTCCCTCAGATTGAAGACCTTGACCATGTTTTCATTTATAGTGATCTTGTTGTTGTGCTGTGGCACTGGTTCCATCCTTTAATTCCTTTGAGGGTCGATATGCACAACCATATTACTGTCCGGCTATGGAGTTTTATTCAGCACTATAATATCATATCTCCTTTCAGATTTGTCTCCCTAAATACACTCATTCTTATGCTTTGTGAAATTTGGAAAGGTAGATGCTCAAGAGGTTTGATTCTACAAGCATCTCAGTTGGCATGATCATCAAAAATATTTAATCCAACATCCTTCATTCGTTATCTAAAATTCAGTTCAAGTTCCTCCTAACTCTGTGGAGATGCATACTCTTCAGGACTTTGGCTATGTTCCTTTATGCCCAACCAAGAGAATTAAGATGATTAGATGGATTCCTCCTATGTGACTTCAGTCTTAATGTTGATGGTGCTTGTAAGGAAATCCGGGAGAATGTGGCGGTGGTGGTTGTATTAGAGATCCTCAAGGTCATGTTTATGCAGCCTTCTATCACTTTTATGGCGCAGGGACCAGCATGATTGCTGAAATGAGAGACCTTTGTGATGGCCTTTGGTTGGCACATTCTTTAGGATTCAGACTTTCTATAGTGTATTCGGATTCACAGGTTCTGGTTAATTCCATCAGGGATAATAAGGTTGTTGCTTGGATCTCGTACATATGGTGGAGAGAAGTTAGTTTCCATTTTACCTGTGGATCCTTTCAGCTGTCTCATGTGTACCGGGAAGCCAATCAGCTAGCGGATGCACTTGCTAATTTAGCTATTACTAATAGGTCTAACCTAGTTTTTTGGGAGGCGCAGGCCCTTCCACATTCTTGTAAGGGCCTATGTTTATTGACAAATCGGCCTTAAGCATGTTAGAATGGTTTAACTAGGGTATGCCCCATGGATTTTGTACTCATATGTTTATTATAGTTTTGGCCCAGGCTGCCCTCACTAGTGGAGTGAGAACATTCTTCCCTTATGGGGAGGGTGCACTCTCCTAGTTTCAGGCCCTGAGGACCATTTTTGTGCAAAAAAAAAACATAACACTAACACATGGCTTATATAAAAACATATAACATAATACTACTAACATGCTCATCAAGTAATTTCTAACTCATGGACATAATTAACATACTTCTACACATGGTACTAAACATGATATCACAATTATCATTTAACATAAATCACATTAACACATGTATTATTTTCTCATGGCATATTCACATAACCTTTTAACTTTGCTTCCACATGCACTTATTCTCACATTTATCACATTCACATTCACTTACGCATGATTTCACATAGTTTTTACTTTTCACGATCACGATCACTTGCACATACCTCGTGCCATGTTCACATATCACTTTACATATTATTCACATATTTACTTCTACGTAAGCTGAGACACAGCCTAAACCACCACTAGAATGATCACACATTCACATACACATACTTAATCGCCAGGCGAAACGATCATGTCTTGGTTACTACGTAGAAACGAGGGAAGCCCTCCCCACCATTAATAGTGGAGCTTGTCCACCTCCAGGACTTCACACGACCTGTTGCCCCAGGTATCACATAACAAAATTGAGCCTTCCCGTAGGGGCACTACTATAGTACGACTCCACACAATCTATGGTGGTATAGTGTCTCATTGGCACAACTTTTATCTTTCACATTATCATGTTATTCATGTACACATGTCACATATTCTCTCTCTTTCCATGCACATGCACACATGTAATATGAAACATATATTAATCATTTTCAGATACTCAGATTAATCATGAATAGTAATTAATAGAACCTAATCATGATGCTAATCGAATTTTTAAACATGTTTGGGACTTATTATTATTAAAACATGGTAATGAAAGATTCAGAAATTCATAACTAATTGTACAGTGATCAGAACATGCTCAAATTTTAACCACAGGGTAGATATACTTGATAGAAAATATCAATAATGTTTCATAATTTTCGGAGCAGTACAACTATTTTTCATAATTAAAGTCAGTAATCAGGTTATTATTCATAAAAGTACTAATTATTCATGAACAGAAATATAACAAGATTAACAAGCCTGAAATCATGCTTACAGTAGTTTAACAAACCGAAGTATAGCATTTAATGATTTTTATAACATGTATACAACATGGAAATTAGAATTATCAAGCATTCACATGCTTTTTCATATAAACAAAAATTTAAATAATTATCATAATTAACAAAAATAATCCAGGTTGCCCAAACTCATCATGATGATTAACAGGTGAAGACAGAATGAATAGAACTAAAAAACCATCACAGAATCCATAAAAACCATCATAAATGGTAAAACTATAAATTTCTAGACAAGATAAACTTGACTGCCTACTTCTTGTAGTCAAGTTCAGGTTACGCTCCAACTTGTTGCTGTCAACCTCCCAAACTACAGAAAGTGTAGACCAAGGGCAAGAAAACATGGCAAACGGCATCAAAACAATTTTCTAAAAATCTAGAAAAATAAGAAAACCTTAGGGGACAAGTCCACGTAGAGAAACCCTAAGTTACTTACCCCTAGAAAATTCTACAACAAGAGAATTTAGCCGATGAAGCCCTCTTTTGCCCCAAAAGAGGTATCCTCCAAGCACGATCAAATCCTCCATCTTGAGCACGATTCGGCCATGATCTCCTCGTCCAAAGCCTTCCTCTCATGTCATGGAAGCTTTCTCTTCATAGAAACAACCTCGAACATGCAGCAACATGACCGATCTACCCTCGAGATTGCCCTCTCTCTCTCTTCTTTCACAACCCCAAACCCAAGCAAGACAACAAAAGTTCTCTCCCCAAAAGAACCCTCTCTATTATATAGAGAGCCAAGGTCATGATGGGGTAAGATCCTGCCCTAACACACTCTACCCCTTCAATCCTATAAAAAAAAAACCATAAGTTTCGGAGAAAAACTCGGACTGGAACATACGAAGTTGACATCAACAAATATTGCCGTCAACAGAATTGACGTCAACGTTGTTGACGTCAACAGACGTCAATAGATTCCAAGAAACTTGATGTCAAAACATGTTGACATCAACAGATGTCAAGGGATGTTGACATCAACTACATCTTGACATCACAATTCTTGACGTCAAGAGCCCCCTCGTAGCACACCCTTGATTCGGATGAAACACTCGTCTGGGGTCCCGAACTCTGACCAAACGAATTTCTAAAAGCAGAAACTTGTAGAAAACTTGCTAGGCCTTACAACATGATTTCATGATAACAATAGTCAAGATATAATTTCGGCAGCATAACCCACGATTTACACTTTAATTAGCTCTTTACATTAATGGCTTAAGTCAAGATTATAAATCCACACTCACGAGAACAAGATAACAGAGGAAGTGCACTCTATCTCCACGGAACTTCAATGGTACAACCAACTCGGTCTCCATGAGGGAATCCACGGAGTACGGAGAATTATGGAAGTCTTAAGAGAAAGGTGACTAGTCTGCCGATACAGAATGACCGATCGAGAGTTTCCAATCCCCCAGGAAGGGCTGCCTATATGTGCAAGTGTGTAGTGTAGCATGTATCTCAATCCACATCCATCGGTTTTAAACATGCGGAAAGCAAGTAACATGATGATATAATACTAGACATGCACTATTCTCAACATGAGTTGCATTATTTTAACATGGCATCATTTCACTTTAACAAGCTAGAACATGATGGTGAATAAATTATTCGCACTAGAGATGGGTTATGTAATTAAGAATAATTAGAATAACTTTGAGATCTTTATGTCTTTTTCATGGGTTACACGTTTTAAGCCACTGGACAGACTGTACACACAAATCATAACATAAGATGTAAACCTTACACTCTAGACAGAGCAAAACAGGTCTTGGGTAGGCTTTTTAAATTTCGACAGACACAATCGTCGCTATTTACAAGGTTTAAATTGTAACACATAGGTTCAGTCAGTCTTCTAAATCGCGACGGGGTTAATGATCACGTTTAGAAACACTCAATAAGAATAATCGATTATAGGGAGAAATGTGACTGTTCACACTGCGCATTCATAGCAATCGGTACAGAAACGCAGCGGCCATGATGGACGCATTAAAGGCAATCAGTACATGTATCAATTGACGACACCGAAATGTGACGTGCATGTACGACATGTTTATGCAAGACTTCTTAAATACGAAATAGGCATGAGAACCAAGGGGGGTAAACTATAGAATTGCGACCAAATACATTGTCATGTTATTGACATGCACTGAAAATGATGTTGCACGTAGTTTGATGCAGTCGGATCCTGTCAAAACAGGTCCAAACCATGATGGTATGGGTTTTCGCCTTTATGGTAATCACGATAGGTTACCCTGTCATGATACCATGCCTAATACGCGAGGTTTGTTGTGGTCGCGTTTTAGGGTTCAACCTGAAAACGGTGAAAACTGTGTGTCCATGCATGCAATGCTTATAACTCATTAACTAGTGCCCTTGGGACAAAACTATGAACATGAAAGTTGCTGGGTATGAGGAGTAGAAGAGATATATGGTTTTGGTTTCATATGATTTGATCTCGGGATGCGTGAGAACTAACATTAACGTAAAAAGCCTTAATCATGCACAACCTTTGGAAAACGCTTAATACACCATGCATGCTCAATGAAAATTAGGTAAAATAGCTGCATATGAAAGTAGACTTGATGATCTTTAACTTGTAGAGGATTCATTCATGTTTGGCCCGAGATAACCTACCTTTGATCGATGTTAAGAAGAGGCTTCTACAGGTCGATGCAGAACGATGGTAGGGGAATATGGCTCCAGTTGGTGGCGATCTCCTCCTCCTCTAGTGCTCAAGCTCTACTCCTCACGACCCCAACTTATGGTAAACTTGCCCCCAAGGGTTTCTTGACGAGTATTTAAGCATCTAGGTTTGTTTAGGGGTCCTATTGCAACAAGGAAAGTGGGGTTGCGATTTTGGGTTTTGCCCTACCATGTTTTAAGGATTCCCATCCCCAGTAGAGTGGAATGGACATTAGGAACCCTCTAGTATTGTTAGCCATGAATTTGGGTTGCTAAGTATGGCTAATTGTTATTGGATTTGCCCTAATTGCCTCTTCCTATTTTCTACTCAATTAGGGTTACAAATTTCTGTAGTATTCTCTAGCTTGATTTCTTCTTGGGCCAGAAGTTGCCCAATGGTCCAAATCTGATAATGGGCTATCATACATGTTGCTTGAAGTCTCTCAATATTTTCAATTTAATTTATGATCACATTGTATACCCATGAAATGGATTTCTGACCTATTCTCTAATTACATATATTAGTCACAACACGACTTAAACTTTGCCAATCGGATTTTTCGTTGCACGAATTTCTTCGTAGGTCATTTGGGAATATTGTCTAGAGTTGAACTATGATTTTTAAGGACTTTTCCAGTGTTCTTGTACATACAATAATGGTATGTATGTTTTTACTATTTCGAGAATATTATAATTATCATTCTTTGTTTATTTCTAATTTTCTAATTACTGAATTTTTAGTGTGCCACAAAAGGTCTCTAGCAAAAACAACAAAACCCAGAGCACTGATTTTGACAACGAAGAGTAATCGCTCTTAATTTATTGGCCAACATCCTCTACCTTCTCCCCATACCTAAACCAGACAAAAGCAGAAAATGACTTAGTGAAGATCGAGCCGAACAAGTAAGGGAAACTCACTAAGATCCACCTGTTACGAAGTCATTTGTGGCAGAATCAAATGGGGCAAGGCTTCTCGCATCTCTTTTTTTTTATATCGAAGGGCCTAAAATCGACTAATTTTTTAATTGGAACTAGTTGTTTCATGTATGGACGGCTGGACGGGAGCCCTACCATCCCTATCATCCATATGCTTACCTTTTTCTTTACCTATAGGAATCCATGTAGAAGATGGACACTTCTGTTCTCATCGCACCATGGACGGTTGTCTTGTTGGTGTTTTCTTGACAGGTTGCTCTTTGTCACCTCTGCAATCTTCTGTTAGGTGGCCAATCTTGAAACTGTTGGGTTGAATGCCTAGTTCATATCATTTCCCTCCTATTTTGATGATGACAAGAAGTGTTCTTAAAGCAATGTAAATGAAACATGTCAAAAAGATCAAACCTGAAATTCATGTTCATAAAGTATTTCTCAAATCACATTTATCATTTATAGTCATGATAAATCATTTAACTAATGATATTGTGTTTTATTTTTCAGGTACTAACATTTTATGCAAAAGATGTGTCGACACACCCATCAATGGTGTCGACACATCAACACAGACTCAAAGAGAAAATGTGTAAAAAATGACTAGAGTGTGTCGACACATGTCAAGAGTGTGTCGACACGAGTGGCAGAATTCCAGAGATCAAGGGTACCCAGGTCGACACACTCCCAGGGCAGTCGACACTAGATCCCATTCCCAGAACAGCCAGTTTGAGGAATTGGGACAGCAGGCACACTCCCAGAGCAGGTCGACACAGACCCAGTTCCAGAACAGTCAGTTTGAAGAATTGGGACAGCAGTCGACACACTCAAGAGCAGGTCGACACAGGACCCTTCTCCCAGAACATACTTTTCTATCTTTGGGACAGTGTGTCGACACAACCACCAGGGCAGGTCGACACACTACGGAAACTTTTCATCCAAAGAGCTGATGGCTGCCACGTGTCCTTCTAGGGCGATCAGAATCTTCCTAGGGAAGCGTGCCCTTGTACCCAAAGGGTATCTTTGGAATCTGAAGGGTATAAAAGGTCTCTTTGTCCTCCCTTCAACAAGGAGAGACCCAACGAACCTCTTAAGAGCCACCTGAACGATTTCTGGCGGCCAAGAGAGTTCTTGTCTCCCTCTTCTGTCTTCCTGGAGTCTCCTCAAGACCTCTCCTCACCAATTCAAGGTGTGAGGATTGTGATTTGATCTTTAAAGAAGCCTCTGAAGCATCTCAAGGAAGCAGATCAAGTAGAAGCCATCGTTGGAGAAGAATCCAAGGAAGATCCAACCTCCCAGATTGCAGAGCATCGTCCTGGACTTCATGTTTACAAGCTTCTTCCCAATCCAAGCTTCTACAAGGGAGTACACTTGAAGAACGAAGTCATTCAATACACTTTACTTTACTTCTGTTCTTCTGAGATATCTCTTGAGATTATGCAAGTGCTTCTGCATAACTCTCATTAGTGTTCTCAAATTTCGACTAGATCTGTGCTAGGAGATCTTGTCTTAAGTTGGTGTCTAGCAAGTCTATGTGTGAGCCTTGTGCTCAGTTTGTTGTGAGCCGGTGTGCTCAGTGTTGAGTTGTCAAACTCAAGTGTGTGTTGAGCAGTCTTGCTCAGTTGTTCTAGAGTAGTCTTGCTCTAGAAGTGGTGTGAGTTGTAAGCTCTTCAGTATTGGAGTTGTCAGGCTCCAGTGGGTGTGTTACCCAGTGTGTTAGTGAATCCTCACGGTTGTGAGGGGTGGATGTAGGAATCACATGGGTGATTTCCGAACCACCTAAAAATCCTTGTGCATTTGTCTTCTGTGGTTTGATTGATATATTTCGATAGATGTATGCATAGGATTCGTTTTTAATTCACTTAATCAACTGGCTTCTCATCCAAGTTCTTCAACTCACTCAATCTAATCAGATCTGTAGATTTTCACTGATAATATTGCCTCTGATTCTAAATATTTCAAAATTATTTAAGCTTCCGCAAAAGTGGCAAAGATCTATTCATCCCCCCCCTTTAGATCTTTTCCATACATTAATCTCGATCCTTCAATTGGTATCAGAGCGGGTTTACATCGATCTGATTTGAACTGAGCAGTTCTTGTTTCTGAGTTTGATGCTTGTTTGTTTTTTGTTTGTTTGGTTGTTTGCTTGCTTGCTTAACTACCTCTCTGTGCATTTACTTAAGTGTCATGGACTCAAAGGGTTTCATAGCTGAGGGCCATTCCATAAATAGGCCACCATTCTTTAATGGTCTGGACTATTCTTATGGAAGAACAGAATGCAAGTATTCTTAAGGGCCCAGAACTATGAGATCTGGAAAGTAGTTGAGGCTGGTCCCTATGAAAACCAGGGTGAGGAAGAAACCTGGACGAGGGAACAAATAAGGAGAGCTACATTGAATACAGTGCCATGAACATGATTCAATGTGCTGTCCATCCCAAAGAGTATTCGAGAATCTCTATGTGTAAATCTGCCAAAGAGATGTGGGATAAACTCGAACTACTCTATGAGGGAACATCTCAGGTCAAGGAGACCAAGGCAAATATTTTAGTTTCAGAATATGAACTTTTCATGATGAACTAATGATCTATTTCTGAAATGTTTGCCAGATTCATGGTGATTGTCAATGGACTCAAGGCTTTGGGTAAGGAGTATACTGATGCAGACTTGGTAAGAAAATTTTGCGTTCACTTTCTTCAATTTGGCATACCAAGGCCACTGTTATCGAAGATTCAAAAGATTTATCCAAATGTCTGTTGATGAATTAATTGGATCTTTAATGACGTATGAAATAAACTTAAGAAGAAATGAAGAACTTGTCATTAAGACCAAGCCTATGGCACTCAAAGCCTCTTCAAGCAACAAAGATAAAAATCAGGATAAAACAAGCTCTGAAGAGT
Organism: Colocasia esculenta; assembly: GCA_014218235.1. NCBI lineage: Eukaryota > Viridiplantae > Streptophyta > Magnoliopsida > Alismatales > Araceae > Colocasia > Colocasia esculenta. Next base: position 5,021,892 of record CM024756.1, read on the forward strand.
CTGAGTCAAATGAGGATGAGATTGCCCTCATGACCAGACAATTCAGGAAATTCTTGAAATAGGAAAGGAAAATGACTGGGAAAAGAAATTTCCCCAGGTAAGAAAAATATTTCCTCTTCCAATTTCAATAAGAATCATAAACCTGATGAGAATTTATCTGTTACAGGTGCAACAAGCCAGGACACATGAAGGGAGAGTGTCCTGAGAACAAAAAGGAAAAGCACAAAAGATTCCAAAAATACAAAAAGCCCAAGGCCATGGTAGCCACTTGGTCTGATGAAGACACAAGTGAGGAAGAAGAAGAGAAGAAGTCCTCAAGCTCAGAGAGTGAGGAAGTCTGCTTCATGCCAACAGCACAGATAAAAGGTAAACACTTCCTTTGAAGACTATAGTGTTGAAGATTGGCAGGATGTGTATGCAGAATTAGTTGAAAAATATTCTGAATGAGAAAAGAAAACAAACACATCAAAAAGAAAATTGAAATCTTTACCATAACCAATCTTCAAATAATAGAATCTGTGAACTGGAATCTGAAGTAACATTGCTTGAAGAAAAAGAAAATTTACTGAACCTAATTGATGATTTAAAGCTTGCCTCTCAGAAGGCCTCCCAAGACTTCAGAAATTAAAATGAAAAGCGGAAATTGAAAAGAAAAAAGAAAGAAAAAACAGAAAAATTCAGAAAATGAAATTCTTAAAAACAGCTAAAGAAAAGGAGGAGGTTATCCAAACCTTCACAAAAGGCAAAGATAACCTAGAGGCATTGCTAGGATCCAACATGACAACCACATCTCATGGATTGGGATTCAACAAAAAGAAATCAACAAAAGATAAATCTGGTGAGAAAAAGGGAAAGCACCATTAATCAAATTGTTAAAGGTCCCAATCTGGAAAACACTGAAATCCAACAAACCCAAACAAAACCCAAACAAAAACTCAAAACAAATCAAAAATCCAAAAACAAAAGAAGACTGTCAGGTCGACACAGTCCCCTGACAGGTCGACCTGTTCAACACCAAAAACCATAAACAACTCACCAAAAATGCAAATAAAATCTGAAAAATAAGAAAAAGGGAAAAGAAATAATCCATGAAAACCTTGGACTTCCAAGAAATCTCTTCAAGAAAATTGGATTAATCCTTGGAACCAATGGTATGAAAATCCCTGTTGGTATTATCCTCAATACCCTTATCCAAATTTCTGGATGTACCAACACAATCCATGGATTCCACCTCCTTCTCTGAAATCTAAATTTTCAAATGAAAAACTCCCCTCCTACCAAAACAAAGATCTTGGTGCTTTCACTCCCAAAGAAAGAACAAACAGAAAAATGCTGAAACACCAAAGTAACAAAACAAAATCTAAAACAAATCAAATTTGGTTGAGAAAAGATTTGATGTCTTTGTTAAATCATTCTGATGGTCCCAACTCTGTTTGGGTACCAAAATCTTCTCTCCACTGATCTTGTTGCAGGAGAGTCGTGCACCCAACACAATATATGGTTCCTTGACAGTGGGTGTTCACGACATATGACTGGAGATAGAGCCAAATTCTCATTCCTGCTTGAAAAGGAGGGAGGGTCAGTTACTTTCGGAGGTAAAAATAAAGGAAAGATCTTAGGATCTGGAAAGGTTGGTCAAACTTCTTCAAACTCAGTAGATAATGTTTTGTTAGTTGATGGACTTGATTATACTTACTCAGTATTAGCCAACTATGTGACAAAGGTCACAAAGTTGTGTTTGAATCTGATTTTTGCAAAATAATTGATTCATCAACTGACAAAATTAAATTTTGTGAAAAAGAGAAACAATGTCTACATGATCAACTTAATAAAAACTTTTCTGAAAATCTTTGTTTTGTTGCAAATAAAGATGAAATTGCATGGACTTGGCACAAAAGACTTGGCCATGCAAGTTTCAGAACTTTGAATAAGTTGTTAAGATTGAATTTGGTTAAGGTCTTCCTGAATCCTTTTCTAATGTTGAAGGTCAAATTTGTGGGATCTGTGCTAAAGGAAAACAAACTAGGAAATCCTTTAAAGTCTTCAATGATGTACTCACATCTAAGCCACTGGAACTTCTTCACATGGACCTCTTTGGGCCAACAAGAGTTCTAAGTTTAAGTGGCAAAAGATATGGGTTTGTTATCATTGATGACTTTACTAGGTTTACCTGGGTTATTTTTCTATCTCACAAAAGTGATGCATGCCTTGAATTCAGGAACTTTTGTACCACTGTCTTAACCACTTATCCATAAAATCAAAAACATCTTAACTGATCATGGGGGTGAATTTGAGAACACATCCTTTTCTGATTTTTGTGCTGAATTTCAGATATCCACAAGTTTTCTTCACCAAGAACTCCAGAACAAAATGGAGTTGTGGAAAGAAAGAACAGAACTCTTGTGGAAATGGCTAGAACCATGCTTCTTGAGAGTAACTTGCCCAAATCCTTCTGGGCTGAAGCTGTAAACACAGCAAACCACATACTCAATAGAGCATTGGTCAGACCAAAAATCAGAAAACCCCCTATGAATTATGAAAAACAAAGCCAACTGTTTCCTATTTTAAAATCTTGGGGGCAAATGCTATGTACACAATAATAACAAAGAAAACCTTGACAAGTTTGATGCTAAGAGTCAGGAAGCCATCTTCCTTGGCTATTCTGAAGTGTCAAGGGCTTTCAAAGTGTACATAATGAAAACTAAATCTGTTGAAGAATCTCCACATGTTATTTTTGATGAAAATTCCTTTTCCACTAATGATTCTAAATCTTGCAGGGAAAAACAAGACAATGAAGAGGATGACCTTATTGTGGATTCTTCACCGACCGTTGAGGAGATTAATAACTTTGAAGAAACCTGAACAACAACTCACAATCTCCAAATGGTTCAGGTAATATTGCTCCAGAAGTGGGAACTTCTCAACAGTAATTTCTGAACCTCGTTTTCTAAGAGATCACCCATTAGACAGTGTAGTTGGCAATCTAAATGATAGAGTTAGGACCAGATCATCCTTCTTGCAAAATATTGAAGAAGATTCACTAGCTCTAATTTCCCAAATTGAACCCAAGTCAATTGATGAAGCCTTATCCAGTTCTGATTGGATTAATGCTATGCATGATGAACTTCATCAATTTGAAAGAAATCAAGTGTGGGAATTAGTGCCTAGACCTAGTGACCAAACAGTGATTGGCACTAGATGGGTTTCAGAAATAAATTGAATGAAGCTGGTCAGGTAATAAGAAACAAAGCTAGGCTAGTTGCAAAGGGGTATAACCAAGAATTTGGAATTGACTTTGAAGAATCTTATGCCCCTGTAGCTAGACTAGAAGCTGTGAGAATTTTCCTTGCTTTTGCATCCTCTATGAATTCAAAGTCTTTCAAATGGATTTAAAAGTGCATTTCTAAATGGATACATAAAGAAAATGTGTTTTGTTGAACAACCTCCTGGATTTGATAATGAAAATATCCTAACCATGTTTTCAAGCTTAATAAGGCACTCTATGGTCTTAAACAAGCTCCAAGAGCTTGGTATGATCGTTTGAGTTCCTTTTTACTTGAAAAAGATATTCTAGAGGTAATGTTGATCAAACATTGTTCACAAAAACAGTAAAAATCAAATAATTGTGGTCCAAATTTATGTGATGATAATTTTTGGCTCCACCAATAAAGGCCTTTGCACTGAATTTTCAAATCAAATGCAGAATGATTTGAAATGAGCTTAATGGGAGATTTAACATTCTTTTGGATTGCAGGTTAACAAACACATGAAGGAATCTTCATCAGTCAAACCAATATGTCAAGAGCTACTGAAAAGGTTTGACTACCAGAACCTTAAACATTCAAGCACACCCATTGCAATAAATGCTAAGCTAGAAGAAGACCCATCTGGTAAGTCAGTAGATCCAAAAACCTACAGAGGTATGATTGGCTCTCTGCTCTACCTTACTACTTCTAGACCTGACATTCAGTTTTGTGTGTGCTATGTGCTAGATTCCAATCAAATCCTAAAGAAAGTCATATGCTTGCTGTGAAAAGAATTTTTAAATATCTTGCTGGAACATGTGACTTAGGAATTTGGTATCCTGCTGGTTGCAAGTTAGAATTGTTTGCCTATTGTGATGCTGATTATGCTGGGTGTAAGTTAGATAGAAAAAGCACAAGTGGCTTGTGTGTATTTCTAGGTGGGTGCCTTATTTCTTGGGCTTCAAAGAAGCAACAATCAGTTGCTCTGTCAACTGCAGAAGCTGAATATGTTGCAGCAGGTAGATGTGGAACTCAGATTCTCTGGGTGAAACATCAACTTCTTGATTACAACCAAGATTTAGGGTGTGTACCCATCCTATGTGATAACACTAGTGCCATAAATTATCTAAAAACCCCATTCAGCATTCTAGAACAAAACACATTGAAATTAGGCATCATTTCTTGAGAGATGATGTTGCAAAGAATCTTTTGAACTCCATTTTATTGAAACTGAAAAAAAATTGCAGACATATTCACAAAACCCCTTCCTGAAAATAGATTCTCATCTTTAAGGAGAGAACTTGGTCTTTGTAATGTCCACCTTTTGATCTCTCTTAGATTTGGGTTGAGTGCCATGCATTATCTAAGGAGGAGTTCTTTGCATTTCATATTTCCTTGCTTCCTCAAGATACATATTCATATCTCTCTTATTTCACTCTATTTTCTCTTTTTACAATAAATTCTCCACCTCTTATTGTATTGAAACTTCTTGGTATATCAATAGTGACTTGAAGAAGGACAAGTATGCTTGTCTGGACACTTTCACTATGCGTGAGAACATATCTCCGCCAAGTACTAAGAAGCTAATATGCAATAATTGAGGGGGAGCTTTTATTGTTCCAAGAGACATTCTTCTTCTGATTTCAAAACTTGCACAGTTTTAACTTCCACTTCTTTTTGCTAATGAATTCTTCAACTCTTATTGTATTGAATCTCTTGGTATATCAAATGGTGACTTGAAGAAGGACAAGTTATGCTTGTCTGGACACCTTCACTATGCGAGAGTATGTGTCTCCGCCAAGTACCAAGAAATGATATACAGTAGTTGAGGGGGAGTCTTTGTGTCCAAAAAGAAAATTCTCTTTTCAAAATTGCACATCTTTATACTGATGACAAATGGTTGAAATCATCATCTCAGGGGGAGCTAGAAAATTCTCAAGTCAGTTTTTTTGCAATTTCAAAACCCTTCTTTTCATTTCAATTCCTTGCATGATGTCCTCATTCTAAAAGTCTAGAATCTCAAATGAACCTTGAGTGATCTATTATATTTTTTACTAATCAACTTTCCACTATGTCTCTCAATCCACAGAAATCAGATCTCTTCCTAAATTAAATAACAATTTGTGTATTGAACTTAAAACATATCCTTGTTTGTTTGCAACTGGATGATGTTTTGAACTCTATCTCACAAACTCTCCAACATCTCATAAAATCCATAGAGCAATGGCATTTGTGCTGAGAAACTGCACACCTTCACAATGAATGAAGTGCTATGGTCATGAGGCATTATTGCTAACTCTGTTCAAAGGGGATCCAAATTACAATAACCTCAAAATTCAGCAATTATGTGCTATGTTTTTTATGATGACTGAGTAACTGGGAATATGGCGTCTAAAAAACGTATATTTTCATGTCAAAAGGTCATCATTTACCCCTTTGAAACTTGACAATGACTAAATCTTGAGTATCTGGGACTATGGTGTGTAAAAAGCACTAGCACTTGAGTGAAAGAGGTTTACATCATTTGATGGTTTTGATAAAAGAACAAATATGAAAATCATTGGAGATTTGTTTAGAAAGAATCATCTTCCTCCTTCATCAAGTTGTTCTTTAAGCTTGTGTTTTACTTTCAACACAACTGTGTTTAGTCTAGATGATATCTTTAATTCCTGAAAATTGAGAAACATGGTAGATTTTGGTTGATTGTTAGATACATATATCCCTCAATTTATCATTTTGTTGATTCAAGTCTTGGAATGCTAATATCCTGTTGGAAATTGTGTGAAACACTTGAACTGTGATGAATCTTTGCAAAATACAACAAGTGAATTTTTTAGGCATCTTAAAAATCCTTGAAATGATAATTCCTCTCATTCCTAATCATTCTAAAGATATTCCCAAATTTCTCCAAAATTTCCTCTTCAAATTCAAATTTTTCTTCAAGGCTGTGTCGACACACTATGTGTCCTGTGTCGACACACTCTCTGGGTCAGGTCGACACACCCTCTTCCTGTGTCGACACACCCTCTTGCCAGAACTTTTTTCAGCCCGTTAGGGTTCACCTTAACCCTTGTTGTTCCTGCGGGGCAGTCTATCACTGCTTCTCTATTTGGGAGACAGGTCGACCGATGGCCTCATTTCCACTTCGTTCCGGCAAGAAAACCTCTTCAGCTTCTCTCAAGCTCTCATTTCCCCTTCCATCATCTCTCTGCTTCTCCACTTCCATCTCCTCTCTGAAATTCCACTCATCCTGCACCATGGTTCGCAAGCTTGGTCCCCGCCGTGGCGCAAGGTCTCAGGCCTCCTCAAGGCCGTTTCCGGCAACCAGTGCCGATGCCCAGGTGGAAAGAAGAACCAAGCGACGAAATGATCCCACAGAACTTCCAGAATCTTCTGCACCTCTCAGAGCTTCAAAGAGAGGTAGGACCTCCACTACTGGCAGAGGTAGAGATATTCAAACCCTAGATCAGATATTCCAGGCGATTCCTCTGACACCCTGAGGAATCATCCTCCTCTTCTGACTCTAAAGAGGACATTCCCTCAGAATCAGTGAGTGCTGCCAAATGATTTTGAAGCCAAGAATTCTAGACCTTTCAGACACCCAATTAGCAGACTCTCTCCCCGAAATTCAGACCTACTTTTCTTTCCAATCTTGGATCCCTTTATATCTGAATTTCAAGTCTGCTATCCAAGGTTAGTTAGAGAATTCTACAAAAACCTTACCTGCAAGAAGAAGGTTTTAAATCCAAAGTCAAGGGGATAGAGAGACATGCCACTGGTGTAGCAGCCTCCATATTCAAAGTGCCAGATGAAGGGGCTGACTACCATGAATTTGATTTGATTTACATGAAGCCTACTCAATCTTGACAGGCCATCCTGCAGATCCATCAGATCCCAAACAACCTATGTAACAAGGTTTAATGCCAACTCATTTCCACCTGTACTAAGGGTAATTCACCACATCTTGACAACCATAGTTACCCCTCAAGGTGGTGGGAGGGATAGAAGATATCCAGAGATTCATACTGTATTGCATGGTCAAAGATATCAAGGTCAACCTTCATGTAATACTTCATCAAATCATCTCTGAGACTACAAGAGCAGACCTCAAGAGATCTCTACCTTATGGAGCTCATATGACCTCAGTGTTCAAGCACTTTGGTGTGCCATTGGAATCTGAAAATCCCAATCCATTCCCAAGTCAAACATCTATACATTCAAGAACATCCAGAAGTTTATGGGATTCAGATTAGAGGTAATCAAATAAGAAGAGGACCAGCTGTGGTTGAGGCTCCTCCACTTCAAGAGGAACAGCCTCAGGATCAAGGGGTCAGCCCCAAGCACAAGAGGAACAGCCTCCAGTTGAAGGGACCAGCCCCTAGGTCAAGAGGATCCTCCTATGCATGAGGATCAGTCTCAAGTTGCTAATGAAGGTGACAGTCCTTTCCATGCTCCTCTCTCACCTCAGCTTCCTCACCTTCTCCACAACCTTCATTCCAACCATCCACATCCTCTGGTGGGCCTCCTGTTCCACCAGAATTGATATCATTCCTAAATGATAAATTTGAATCCTTCAACTCCACACTTCAATCCATGTCCACATCCTTGAACTATGGATTCAAAGACTGGAAAACTCAGTAAATGCCAAATTTATTGAGCAGAAGGCAGCTTCAGATCATGCAGCACAAAGGTTCAACAGGCTAATTGCACAATGGCAGATGCATCTCTTCAGCTAAAAGAGCATCAAGACAAGTTGGAGAAAGTTCTTCAGGGAATATTGGCAAATTCCCAAGCAGATGTCTTCAACACCACCAAGCAATTGCATGAGATTTCCAGCACCAGACTGTCATTTGCTCATTTGTGGATGACTTGGAAAGTATGAGGAATTTCAATGAGCACATCGACAGACAACTTACAGACTTGACCAAGGAGTTCAAGATAATGCAAAGACCTGGTTGGTCAGCTGGATCATCAAGCTCTCAACCTATCTCAGATGAATTGAAAAGCACTAAGAGCAGTTTGATAGAGCATTCTGATAGAATGGAGCACTATCTTCACACTAGGCTGACAACCATCCATGAACAGATCAAGTCAAGCATGAAGTCCATGGAAAGAGATTGTCAGACATTGAGATCCTTCTAGCTCCATTCCTCCTCCTCCTCCATCTTAAACCCAATGTATTTTTTTTTTGATAATGTCAAAGGGGGAGAGAATGAATGAATTGAATGTAATATTTTGATGTAATGATTTTTTTTTATGAAATGAAAGTGGTGTGATCTTTTGAATGAAATGAAAGTGGTGTTTGCTTCAATGCAAACCTGTTCTTTTGTGTTTGAATACTTGTTCAAGTTTTTGACTTGTGTGCACAAAAGCTCTAATTTCAAGTAACATTGAATCTCGCAAACAAATCATCAATTGTTACTGAACAAAATCAAAAATCAGGTCATTGACAAGTATAAAAAAAAAAAAACAAAAAAAAAAAAAACAAAAAAAACAAAAATTTAAATAATAAAAATGCTTAAAATCACTTCATCAAAACCACATTGAAATATGGATTTAATGTTGCCATCATCAAAAAGGGAGATTGTTGGGTTGAATGCTAGTTCATATCATTCCCTCCTATTTTGATGATGACAAGAAGTGTTCTTAAAGCAATGTAAATGAACATGTCAAAAAGATCAAACCTGAAATTCATGTTCATAAAGTATTTCTCAAATCACATTTATCATTATAGTCATGATAAATCATTTACTAATGATATTTGTGTTTATTTTTCAGGTACTAACATTTTATGCAAAAGATGTGTCGACACACCCATCAATGGTGTCGACACATCAACACAGACTCAAAGAGAAATGTGTAAAAATGACTAGAGTGTGTCGAACATGTCAAGAGTGTGTCGACACGAGTGGCAGAATTCCAGAGATCAAGGGTACCCAGGTCGACACACTCCCAGGGCAGGTCGACACTAGATCCCATTCCCAGAACAGCCAGTTTGAGGAATTGGGACAGCAGGTCGACACACTCCCAGAGCAGTCGACACTAGACCCAGTTCCCAGAACAGTCAGTTTGAAGAATTGGGACAGCAGGTCGACACACTCAAGAGCAGGTCGACACAGGACCCTTCTCCCAAACATACTTTTCTATCTTTGGGACAGTGTGTCGACACAACCACCAGGGTAGGTCGACACACTACGGAAACTTTTCATCCAAAGAGCTGATGGCTGCCACGTGTCCTTCTAGGGCGATCAGAATCTTCCTAGGGAAGCGTGCCCTTGTACCCAAAAGGGTATCTTTGGAATCTGAAGGGTATAAAAGGTCTCTTTTGTCCTCCATTCAAAAGGAGACCCAACGAACCTCTCAGAGCCACCTGAACGATTTCTGGCGGCCAAGAGAGTTTCTTGTCTCCCTCTTCTGTCTTCCTGGAGTCTCCTCAAGACCTCTCCTCACCAATTCAAGGTGTGAGGATTGTGATTTGATCTTAAAGAAGCCTCTGAAGCATCTCAAGGAAGCAGATCAAGTAGAAGCCATCGTTGGAGAAGAATCCAAGGAAGATCCAACCTCCCAGATTGCAGATCGTCCTGGACTTCATGTTTACAAGCTTCTTCCCAATCCAAGCTTCTACAAGGGAGTACACTTGAAGAACGAAGTCATTCAATACACTTTACTTTACTTCTGTTCTCTGAGATATCTCTTGAGATTATGCAAGTGCTTCTGCATAACTCTCATTATGTTCTCAAATTTCGACTAGATCTGTGCTAGGAGATCTTGTCTTAAGTTGGTGTCTAGCAAGTCTGTGTGAGCCTTGTGCTCAGTTTGCTGTGAGCCGTGTGCTCAGTGTTGAGTTGTCAAACTCAAGTGTGTGTTGAGCAGTCTTGCTCAGTTGTTCTAGAGTAGTCTTGCTCTAGAAGTGGTGTGAGTTGTAAGCTCTTCAGTATTGGAGTTGTCAGGCTCCAGTGGGTGTGCTACCCAGTGTGTTAGTGAATCCTCACGGGTTGTGAGGGGTGGATGTAGGAATCACATGGGTGATTTCCGAACCACCTAAAAATCCTTGTGCATTTGTCTTCTGTGGTTTGATTGATATATATTCGATAGATGTATGCATAGGATTCGTTTTTAATTCACTTAATCAACTGGCTTCTCATCCAAGTTCTTCAACTCACTCAAATCTAATCAGATCTGTAGATTTTCACTGATAATATTGCCTCTGATTCTAAATAATTTCAAAATTATTTAAGCTTCCGCAAAAGTGGCAAGATCTATTCATCCCCCCCCTTTTAGATCTTTTCCAACATTAATCTCGATCCTTCAGAAACAACAGTAGCATATGGTGGATTTTTGGATAAGTACCATCCTCCTAAACCAAGTCACAACAACCTTTCATATTTTGTCCGTCCCGGGTTGGAGAACATCAACTTCCAATACCGAAACCCCGCAGCCTGGGTGTTTATCTGATTCCTGTGTCTTGTGCAACTTAAGAACATGGCCATGTTGCAAGCAATAGACTTCATAAAAAACTCTTGGAAAAGGATTATAGGAATGTCTGGAACATCACACACCGGAACAACAAAAAGACTCTTTCTATGGCTTCACTATGGCGTCCATTTGTAAAACTTCAATAGCTTCCCGTGTAACATTATAAGTTTCTCTGCCAGGACTTAAGAAAATCATCCGCAGTCGTAAACCTGAAAAGGAGATATTTTGATTGATATTACTAATAACAAAAAGACTCCGCAATCACAAACGATTTGCATTGATGCGGTATCTCCAATAGGATGGGCCCCATGAGAATTTCGACGACGATGGCGATTTAAGTGGCTTGAGGGAGGCCTCCACCTCCGCTTTGAGAAGAAACATGCAGGGTGTCCATTTATCAGTAAAACCAGGCGCATGGATGGGGATGTCCACCTTCGGGAACGCCAGGGAACTTGCAGAACTGCACAAATGAACGCAAGCTTGAGAACCATTAGCCGCAACCATGGGGACTTGTTTGTTAGCAACTACCCCTAAGATTTAAGATGTTATTTATTCAATATATCTGTTTTGGTCATGACAAAATCTTTTAAATAGATCTTTACAAAAGCAAATATAAAATTACATATCACAAAATCAACAAATACATTATAGGTCTATACCTCCATGCCAAGAATTTTTTCTATGTCCACAGCTCCCTCTACATCTACTGAATTCGATTGATAACTTCGCCTCCCTTAGAAACGAAGTTACCAACATAGATTTTTTTCTAAGTCCCACGACTCTTCAACTAATTCGACTGATGACTTCGACTGAGTTATCCAACTGATGAAGTCGAATACCATACAAAATATATACATGATTCGACGTCATAGTCGAATGCTTTATAAAAAAAAACAACATCCTGACACTTCGACTATTGACTCTGACTATCATAGTCGAATTCTTCATAAATCCTGAACACTTGATTCGACTATGACTACTGACTGTCATAGTCGAATGCTTCATATCCTGAACACTTGATTCGACTATTGACTCCGACTGCTACAGCCGAATGCTTCAGAATCTAATCTTCCTATATCTAACTGCTGTAGTCGAATCACCTCTTACTTATTAAATCGAATTATCTTGAGAATCTTTAACTAAAGTCGAATTATGAAAATTTCTTTAATCGAATTGCAAGGTTTAGATTCAATTTAACTGTTAAATCTATACTTAATATTTTCTGAATCCTTCAAGGCTAATAGTGATGTAAGGATATTTCATAAATCCTCTCTTACATCTTTTCAATAAACCACATCAAATATTATCAGCATATCAATTTTTTCAGTATCTTGCTATGTTATTATTTTCTCTGACAAGGCAAGAAATATTAGAATTAAATAATCATCTAAATCCTGCGCATAATATTTCTTATAGAAATAATCCTTGAGTTGTCAAAAGACTTTTTGCTCCAGATTCTGCTAAGATTCATAAACATTATGCATTTATGAAAACCTCAGGCGCATGGCATCTGACAGTTCACCTACCACTGACAGACCCATGCCTTACCTCTTCAGTATATCTGTCTATCTAGCTTGAGCATACGAGGTTCCATACCTTTCTTTTGTACTTAACTGACTCACCTACCTCAAAGGTATGGAGATGTGTTCCCTTTTGTCTTGTCTTTGTAACATGCATTAATTGGAGCACATTTTCAGCATTTCTCCTCCACAGTCTATGTTATAAAAGCTTATCTTCTAGCTGTGAGCAACGACCTCTCCTCTGAAGACTTTCGGAAGATGCAAAACTAGAAGACGTTGGACAATGAGCTCATTAAGATCCAAAAGAAACTGAAGCTCTCTCTAAACGCCTGATTGAAAACGGCCACAAGCTCCACGGCTATATTTTGAAGTGTATAAAAAGAAGCTAAAGCTTGAAAGAACACACACACCACCAAGAAAGCATACAAGCTGCATTCGAATTCCTTCACCTTACAACCTTTTTCAGCAAAGTCTGAGAGCTCTTCTCTTTCTTAGAAGACATCTTTCTGTAGCTCTCCCAGTTGTGTGGGTGGAAAATATAGATGCTTACTTTCTTGTGTCCACCTTTGTATTTCAGATAGGATTCAATCTTATTCTCATCCATTGAATCCGTCTGAAATCTGTGTTTGCTCTCAGCCTTGAGACAAATACACAAGTCTTTTATTTCTCCTACATATTTCCTGCAGAGCTTGTTTTGCATTGCCCCTCCATGTAGGGAAGGCCTCTGAAAGGTAGTCGTTGTACCCTGAATAGGGAAGACTTGCTAAGGGAGCAAGTGGGTTGTAGTACCTCTCAAGGGTGAGAGAAGGCCAATTAATTGGCAGTTAGTGGAAATCTCAAGTGTTGGCTTGAGGATTGGATGTGGGACTTCCATGTGGAAGGGCCGAACAGGATAATCTCTTGTGCATTTCTGGTGATTGATTTCCGCCACGTTTCACACTTGAATCACACACTACACCACTACTACTAACTCTTCTATTTAGTATTGTGCATCTCAGAAGAATTTTTTAAGAGGCAGAACTCCTATTCACCCCTCTAGGACATGTAGTTTGCCATTTTCGATCCAACAAGTGGTATCAGAGCGAGGTCTTCTCAGAAGAATCCAAGAGATTTGAGAAGAAATGACTCCGAAGCTCACAACTATGAGGTCAATCTATCACAAGGCCACCATTCTTTGATGGTGATGATTACCAATACTGGAAGATGCGAATGGAGTGCATCATCAGAGGTACGACTTCGACTTATGGCAGGTAATAGAACAAGGTGAACTTTCAAATCATTGGTGAAACTTCTTCCTCTAGTCTTTCCATTGCAGATAAAGAAATATGTCTTTAAATTACAAGGAAAGAATTATCTTTGTTGTGCTTTGTCTAAAAGAGAATTTAACAGACTTTCGCATGTAAAACAGCTAAGGAAATGTGGGATAAACTTCAAGTAACCTATGAAGGTACAAATAGGGTTAAACAAACAAGAATAGATATACTTGTATCCCATATGAACAATTCAAAATGCTTCCTAATGAAAATATAACTCAAATGTATAACCGATTTTCAAACATAATTGTCGGACTAAGTTCTTTAGGAAAAGTCCTAACTAATGAAAAACAGTTAGAAAAATCCTAAGATATCTACTAATGTATGGACCCTAAAGTTACAGCCATAGAGGAATCTCATGACTTAACACAATTATCTATTGATAAATTAATGGGATCCCTTATGGCTCATGAAATTTAATATGAAAGGTTTTCTGAAAATTCTTTGAAAAGAAAATTTCAAATGACTTGAAGATTGCGATTCCTCCACATCTGATGACTCAAAGGAAAAATCAGATGATATGTGATGAGGCTATGCTTCAAGAAAACTGTAGAGAATTCTTGCAAAGAAGAAGAAGTTTGGCTCAAAAAGTTTTTTTAAGAAAGATAAGAGAAAGAGCCAACTTGCTATGA
>CM024756.1:5036177-5079089 GCA_014218235.1 Colocasia esculenta
GCTAATAATATTCTAATGGCCTCAAGTCTAGCTACAGGTGCATAGGTTTCATCAAAATCTATGCCTTCCTCTTGAGAATAGCCTTGAGCTACCAGTCTAGCCTTGTTTCTTAAGATTGCACCAGATTCATCTAGTTTATTTCTGAACACCCATTTGGTGACGGTCTAGGAACAAGTGACCATACTTGGTTTCTCTTGAACTGATTCAGTTCATCTTGCATGGCCATTATCCAAGATTCATCAGTAAGTGCTTCATTGACTGTCTTAGGCTCTATTTGAGATACAAATGCAAGGTAATCACAAGGGATCACATTACCTCTTGTTCTTACCCCTGCAGATGGATCACCAATGATGTTTTCAGGTGGGTGATATTTCTTGTATCTCCATTCCTTTGGAAGAGTTTCATGAGAAATTTCTTCTTGTTGTAATTCTTCCAGAGGCGATCATCCTTGTCCTCGATTGATGTGTCTTTTAGTTTCTTGGACAATTCATCTGCATCATCATTATCACTATCTGCTTCCTTTCTCAAGGAAGGGTTAGTTTCATCAAAAATAATGTGCACAGATGTTCAATCAATAAGGTACGTTTATTAAACACTCTATAGCCTTTGGGTTTAGAAGTGTACCCATGAAGATGCCTTCATCTGATTTGGCATCCAACTTACCAATGTCCCTTTTTCCATTGTTGTGAATGAAGCATGGACATCCAAAGGTTCTGAGATGACTAATCTGTGGCTTTTTCCTTTGAACAGTTCATAAGAGGTCTTCTTAAGGATTGGTCTGATCATTGCTCGGTTGACAATATAGCTTGCTGTGTTAACTGCTTCAGCCCAAAAATATCTTGGCAGATCATATTCTGAGAGCATAGTTCTTGCCATATCTAGTAGGGTTCTATTCTTTCTCTCGGCAATGCCATTTTGCTGTGGTGTTCTTGGCGCTGAGAAATTTGCTCAATTCCTTGACTCTCACAGAATCTAGCAAACTTTTCATTCTGAAACTCACCACCATGATCTGATCGGATAGACACAATGCTGAACTTTTGATCTTTCTGAACTTTCTTGCTGAAGCTGACAAAGTTATCGAAAGTGTCATCTTTATGCTCTAGGAATGAAACCCATGTAAATCTTGAATAGTCATCAACTATGACAAATCCAAAGTTCTTTCCTCCAAGACTGGTAGTCCTCATGGCCAAATAGATCCATATGTAGGAGCTCTAAGGGTTTTGAGGTGGTTACCACGGTTTTTGACTTGAAGGAGCTCTTGGTATGCTTTCCTTTAGCACAAGGTTTACAAACACCTTCCATTTTCCACTGACTTTTGGTAGACCTTCCACAAGATTTTTCTTCAATAGTTTTCTTATGCCATCTATGCTGCAATGTCCAAGACGTCTGTGCCACAATTCAGTAGACTTGACTTTACTGGCTGCCAGACAGACGTTTTGCTCTTTGAGTTCTCAAGGTAGAGTACATACAAATTCTTTTCTCTATTAGCTTCAAAGATGATTTCTCCATCCTTCAGTATGCTACACTTAGACTCTTGAAACTTGATTTGATGGCTCTGTCGCACAGCTGACTAATGCTAATTAGATTGTGCTTCAATCCTTTGACCAATAATACATCTTCAATGATTTTTCCTTTGTTGTTCACAGACCCGCTGCCTACTACTATGCCTTTCCCATTATCTCCATAGGTGACTGTCCTTCTTCAGCTTGAAGTGGGAGAATAACTTCTGGTTGCCTGACATGTGTCTTGAGCACCCACTATCAAGTACCATTTGGATGCTCTAGGGTTAACCTGAAATAAAAACATCAAGCTTTATTCTTTTGGGTCCTGATGGTTTAGTATCATTGATTTTGCCTTTATTATCCATTTTTTATGTCTTGCTGGGCATGTAGTTATAATATGTCCTAACTTATTGCAATGACTACAGCAGGATAACTTAGTTACTTTTTCAATATATTTGAAATCAGCTTTGTATGCGATGTCTTGTGTTAGGTAAAATTTTGGTGTTGGATATGTTTAGGATAAATTATGGTTTCTTCATTATCTGGGGGTGTATATCCTAATCCATTTTCTTCTTACCTGATCTTCTAGCACCTTTTAATATTAGTGAGTTTTTACCATTAGTAAATTTCTCTAATGTGCTTGATAGTTTGTCATTTTCTTTATTTAAGTTATTAATTTCTTTTCTTAATTCATCTGTACTTTCCTGTTTTTCCAATTTTGTTATTTGTTTATTCTGGCTTTTAGGTCTTCACAAACCAGTTTCTCCTTTTAAGTTCAGTTATTTGATTTTCTAGTTCCTCATTTTCAGTTTTTAGATCTGAGTTAGTATTTTCAAGACAGGTATTATTCTTCTTACAAACTTTTAATAGTTGCATACATTTCTGTATTTGTCATATAGTTCATTAAAAGCTTCTTCTATGTTATCGAATCTGAATCATTACAGGAATCAAAAGAGGAATCAGAAGTTACCTTATCCTCGGTATTTGCCATAAAAGCTAGGTTGGCTTTTTCTTCATCACTGCTGCAGCTTGACTCACTGTCTGAGTCGCTGCGTTTTCCCATGCAGCTGCATGGCTTTCTTCTTGTACCTTCTGAACTTTTTAGAGTTATCCTTCTTTCTAAACTCTGGCTTCTTGAGCTTTGGACACTCAGCCTTCATGTGTCCTGGCTTCTTGCACTCGTAGCCAGTGGCTCATTTCTCTTCTGATCTTTTCCGTCTGGTCTCTTGAAATCGTGTTTTTCTTGAAATACCTCCTACCGGACTGGAACTTTTTCTTCTTGGCAAGATCCTTGCAATCTTCTTGACAGCATAGCTTCTTCATCACTGTCTTTGCTGTCCTCACTGTTGTCCAAAGATTCTTCAGATCAGTCCTCATCAGCTTTGAGCGCATTGGACTGCTTCTTTCTACTGGAGGATTCTCCTAATCTCTCCATGTTATCTCATGGGCCATGCGTGACCCAACTAGCTTTTCTAGAGACATTCTCTTCAGATCATGGCTTCCTCAATGGCCGTTACTTTTGGAGTCCATGAGGATGGCAAGGATCTAAGAATTTTCTGACCATATCTCCCATTTCATAGGGTTTTCCTAATCCAGCTAACCCATTAGTGATGTCTGTGAATCTACTGAACATTTGGGTTATGGATTCACCTGACTGCATTTGAAATCGCTCATATTGAGTTACAAGAATATATTCTTGTCTCCTGACTTTATCTATGCCTTCATAAGTGATTCTGATCTTTTCCCACATTTCCATCGCGGATTTGTAGGCTGAAACTCTGTTGAATTCTTTCTTACTTAGCGCACAACACAGCATGCTCTTGCTTTACAATTTAGAGAAATTTTTTTCTTGTCTTCATCTGTCCATTAAGCTTTTTCATTTGTTACCAGAAGATGTCCTTCTTCTATTATCGACCAATTTGATAATCATGTCCTTGCAGGAAGTACTCCATTCTTGTCTTCCAATAGGTATAATCTTCACCATCGAACAAGGGAGGTCTATTGACTGGTTGACCTTCGGTTGTGACCTTGGGCTGCCATGGATCTTTGCTCGTCAGATCGTTGGATCTTGTTCTTTGTCGAAGAGACCTCGCTCTGATACCACTTGTTGCCCGGTTGGCGAACCCAGGGGGGGGGGGTGAATGGGTCTTTAAAAAATTTACTTAGTTAAAACCTGAACTTAAACAAACACAAAAAACGTTCTTGGAAGAGATTAGTAGTGGTTAGTAAAAAGAACAATCACACAAAGAAGACAATCTCACAACACACAGAATTATCCAGGTTCGGATCTCCTCTCCTTAGGAGTCCTACGTCCAGTCCCTGAGCAATCCTCAGGATTCCACTATCTAGGGTACAGTCCCCCTATGGACGAAACAAACACCTAGCTCAGCTGGTCTTCTTCACACTCGAAGGGAACACAACACCCTGGTACCACCAGGTCTTCCTTCACTCCTGAAGGAAAAACCCCCCTGGAAACCACTAGGTCTTCCTTCACACCAGAAGGGAAACAAACAAGGGAATCTCAAAAAGGATTGACTAGCCCCTAGATCAAGTTTAACAGAACTCGATCTGAAGCTACAAGCACTAAGAGTTAAAGATCTACACAGGTGCTCTCTCAAAACTATTCTAGCTCTCTTTGATTTTTCTCACAGCACAGGGAGCTAAGAGCCAAGGCGGAAGAATGAAAAATGCTAGCTCTAGAATTCTTGAGAAGACTTGAAAGACTGCAGAGTTGTTTTTGTCTCTTGATCTCTATCTCTCTATTTTCAAATCTTCTGTCTTGTATATATATATCTTCATCTTGAATGTAGACGATGAGATAGCGTTGTCTCACGCTTTAGTGAACGTTAGACTGAAGGATTTTTGGAAGCTTCCAGTCAGCAGTCTTTTGTTCTTTAGAGCACGCAAAGTGATGAGATCTTCTGAGGTGACTTATAGTTCTTTCTATGTCCAACGTTGTAAGATGGTACAACTTCAAGGTTCTGCAAAAGTTGAGCTTTAATGGTAGACAGCTAACACTATCTCCAGATGTCAGTCAACGTTAGAGCAAGTAAACACAGATATAGTAGTGACAGTTTATCGTTCTAAAAGGATACATGCAGAGAATACACAATAATGGAAGATATGTTCTGCGTGCATGCAGAGATACGTTCAGTCTTCATTAAATGCATAGCAGTCAAATAGGTGAGATACGACTTTGGATTCAACGTATTTCAAATCAAAGAAAACATTTATTTGATGGAAACATGACTTATGAAATCGTTATGAGATCATGATAGTCTAAGAGAGTCGTTATGAATCATAACAAATCGTTATAGATCAGAAGAAGTCGTTATGATAACTTACGAAATCGTTATGAGAGGCAAGTCGTTGCGAGTTCTAAAGAAGTCGTTACGGTAGCTTATGAAATCGTTACCACAAGCAAGTCGTTATGCTTTCTAAGAAATCGTTACGATAACTTATAGAGTCGTTATGACGAGCAAGTCGTTACGCTTTCTAAAGAAATCGTTATGATAACTTATAGAGTCGTTGCGATAGGCAAGTCGTTACGCTTTCTAAAGTAATCGTTATGATAACTTATAGAGTCGTTGTGACCAGGCAAGTCGTTACGCTTTCTAAAGAAATCGTTATGACGAGCAAGTCGTTACGAGTTCTAAAGAAATGTTACGATGACTTATGAAATCGTTATGACTGGCAAGTCGTTATGAGTTCTAAAGGAGTCGTTACGATGACTTATGAAGTCGTTATGACTGGCAAGTCGTTACGCTTTCTAAAGAAATCGTTATGACGAGCAGTCGTACGAGTTCTAAGAAATCGTTATGATGACTTATGAAGTCGTTATGACTGGCAAGTCGTACGAGTTCTAAAGAAGTCGTTACGATGACTTATGAAGTCGTTATGACTGACAAGTCGTTACGAGTTCTAAAGGAGTTGTTACGATGATTATGAAATCGTTATGACATCGACTTGTTGAACATTAGAACTTACAAAGAAGTCGTTACGCTTTATTGGAATCAATGCATATATGTACTTACCATAAGTGCTTGATTTTCTTTGAAGATTTCCTGTGCTTAAGGCTAAATGAAATGTAGTTAGAAAACTTTTGACAGTTTGTTTATCACCAAAATAAGTATGTAATGGATTTAAAATTACGAGGGGATGAACTGTTCATCAACGTGAATATAAGAACAGATAGCGGAAGTAAAAGAACCACTGTCTTATTTCATTCATCGTCCACATTTAACATACATGATTCGATAACATTTAGAGAACTAAAAGTCCACATATTTAAATGCTGAAAATCAAATACAGATGTCCATACATATACATTCTTCCATGATAATGCTAGTACAATGTTCAATTTACATACTATGAAAATCTCAAAATGTCACAAGTACTCCAACACTCTAATCTCCACGCTCGGAGTCGGTCTCCAACGTCTCCTCCACAAGTGTCTCGTCACAACTACACATGTACGCCGAAGCAAGTAGTGAGTCTAAAAGACTCCGCAAGTAATTCTACACATACCGTACATGCACATATCATAGTAGGTTCTACATACACGTTCACAGACACAACATGTAGCATGCTTGACATTAAATTTTACAACCTATCATGGTGAATCTACAATTTAAAAACATGGACTATGCTTCAGATTTCCTAAAATAGAATCACCTATCACATACTTTATTCATTTCTCACATAAAAATCTACCTTCAACAACCTAAGACATGAAAGCCATTAACATAAATTTCGAGCATGATTAAAGGAAACATACCTAACATGGAATCTACACATTTCTACGCATATACGTAACCATTTTACATGCTTTAAGCTTGCTGGTTTTACATGCTTTAGCAACCATAATCTAACACATGAGAGCTACAACAACGATTAAATCACAACATGTGAACAACCAAGTATGGAAGTTGTTTATATATGCTTAACAATTATCCCTAGCATGGATTCTAGGCATTTTGCATACATAAACATGATCATAACATAGTAAAGCTACTACTTAAGCATGATTTCAGATTGTCATAACATGGATTACAAACTCACATCCTCACATTTTGATTTCACATTTTTACACAATTTCGAATTCACATATTTCACACGTTACACATGCACTATTACACATTGTTCACATTCACATTTTCACATGAACACATACCATTTACACATTCACATTTAGTGCCGTGACACATAGTCCAAACCACCAAAGAAGGACACAACACATCACATCACATAGATGCCATCTAGGCAATACAATGGCGACTCTTGGACTGCGCAGACCGGGAGAACAAGTGTCCACCCTAATCATGTTATCTCCTCACAGTCACTTGGTTCAGCTTCCTGTAGTCAATGCATAACCTAAGTGACCCGTCTCTCTTCTTAACGAACAATGCAGGTGCGCCCCAAGGGGAAACACTAGGGCAAAAAAATCCCTTATCAAGCAACTCTTGCAACTGCCTCCTCAACTCGGCTAACTCCGCAGGTGCCATCCGATATGGAGCCTTCGAGATAGGAGAGGTGCCCGGAAGCAACTCTATGGTAAACTCTATCTCTCTATCTGGTGGCAAACCAGACAAATCATCAGGAAAGACGTCTGGAAAATCCTGCACTACCTCAATCTCTGCAAGAGTAGGTGACTCATCAGCCTCTGGCACTAGTACCACGCTGGCAAGAAAAGTGTCACAACCCTTGTTCACCATGCGCATCGCCTTCATGGCAGAGATGACTAACTTCCCGCCAAGTTCCTTGGTAAGGGATGAGAGAACTCGTCCTCACCAGGAATGCAGAAAACAATCCTCTTCCGGCAACAATTTACTAACGCATAGTGCTCCTCTAGCCAATCCAGACCAAGAATAGCATCATAGTCCTTCATCTTTAGCAAGAAGAAACACCCATCTAGGATTATATCCTCAATGCACACAGGTAACGACGGAATGCACTTCCTAGTCGATACCGTACCCGCAGGGGTGTGCACAGACAAAGGGACCTCTAAATCCTCAGACTCTATGCCTGACTTTGGGGCTAACTGCCTAGCGAACCGCTCGGAAATGAACGAGTGAGTAGCACCCGTATCAAACAAAACCCGAGTGTGCACACCTAAAAGCAAAACTGTACCTTCGGTGACATACTCCGCCTGCTCGGTGTCCTCTCGAGCTAAAGCAAACACTCGAGCTGGGGCTCGAGGCCTTCCTAGTCTTCCTGTAGCTGGCGCTTCTATTGCTACCGCTGCTGGGGCTGGCGCTCCGTGCTGGACTCCCTGCTGAAGTCTTGGGCAATCCTTGATCTTGTGGTCGCTGCTTCCGCACTTCAAGCACTTGCCCGTGATCATCCAACATTCGGTACCACCATGTGTCTTCCCACAGTGGGGACACTCTTTCTTCACACCAGGGGAACGTACAGAGGGTACCTGAGAACTGCCGACTATCACGGATCGCTGCGGTGTCTGGTACACTGCTTTCTTCTTGTCTTGCCGTTGGAATGTCACTGCTGGCCTCTTCTGCGAAGCTTTCTTTCCTTCCAGGTATTGCTCCATCTCTCCCTCCTGCCTACAAGCAGCACTGAGGGCCTCGTCCAACGTGCGGTGGTCAAATGCCACGAGTCTCGTCCGCAGTGATGGCTTGAGTCCCATCACGAACTTCTTTGTCTTCCTGCGCTCGTCTGCCACGATGTGAGGTGCATATTTAGAGAGTTCAGAAAATCTTGCCTCATATTCCAGCACAGTCATGGAGCCTTGAGCCAAAGATAGGAATTCCTGCTCCATCTGATCTTGCACATGCTCGGGGACGAACTTGGCCCGAAAGAGCCTCACGAACTCGTCCCAAGCAACATCGATAGCTCCGTCCTCAAACCGGGTTCGCAACAATGAAGCCCACCATACATCATCTCTTTCCTGCAGTACACCGCTCATAAGCACCATCTAAACAAATCTAGCTTAACAAACATACAAGCATATAAACTAAAGCATACCTGTAGCATGTAGGTGGCCAATGTAACCTTATCCTCATCTGCACACCTGATGGCTCGGAAGATCTTTTCTATCTCCCTCATCCAGCTTTCAGCCAAACGTATCGCTCTCCCCCTTAAAAGAGGGTGGCAGCATCCTCTTGAATCTTTCCATTGTAGAAGGTCCACCATGGTCCTAAGCTGGTACTTGAGCCTGCTACATCACAGCAAACAATACACAATCAACAAAATATCACATAATTAAATAAAATAGACTATTAATCCTTTTATTAGTCTAACCTGAGCCTCCAACTGAGCCTGGAGTGCTGCCTGGGTATGAGCCTGCGTCTGCATGGCTTGCACCAGACCTTGCATGAATACTCCATAATCCACAGGCGGCGATGGGGGAAGTACAGGACCGTGCGGTGCCGGGGCCTACTGCTCCGCCCGCTCGTCACGTCTCGGCTCGTCCTCACGGGCCGACGCTCCACCACGCCTACCTCTCGAAGCCATGGCTGTAATAAATTTCAGCCACCATTAAAGCTAGGTTACTAAGTTTTCTAACCATTTTCTTTACTAAGTTTTCTAACCATTTTCTTATCTACTTTTCATTCATTATTAATCAATTTTACACATGTGGACATTCCTATGTAGACTTAGCATGTAATGGGGATGATGACTTAGGTATATTCATGTGCAATCTCAACTGGTTGCTCTGATACCAATCTCTGCGACGACCCTCATTATACCGGTATGGTTATACCAACCCACGTCGGTATAGCGAGCGCCATCATAGTGGGACATTTACCCAACAATGACATTCAACTGAGATACACGTGAATATAAGAATAGAGTAGCGGAAGTAAAAGGACCACTGTCTTCATTTCATTCATCGTCCACATTTAACATACATGATTCGATAACATTTAGAGAACTAAAAGTCCACATAATTTAAATTGCTGAAAATCAAATACATAGATGTCCATACTTATACATTCTTCCATGATAATGCTAGTACAATGTTCAATTTACATACTATGAAAATCACAAAATGTCACAAGTACTCCAACACTCTAATCTCCACGCTCGGAGTCGGTCTCCAACGTCTCCTCCACAAGTGTCTCGTCACCAACTACACCTGTATGCCGAAGCAAGTAGTGAGTCTAAAAGACTCCGCAAGTAATTCTACACATATCGTACATGCACATATCATAGTAGGTCTACATACACGTTCACAAGACACAACATGTAGCATGCTTGACATTAAATTTTACAACCTATCATGGTGAATCTACAATTTAAACACATGGACTATGCTTTCAGATGTCCTAAAATAGAATCACCTATCACATACTTTCTATTCATTTCTCACATAAAAATCTACCTTCAACCAACTAAGACATGAAAGCCATTAACATAAATTTCCGAGCATGCATCAAAGGAAACATACCTAACATGGAATCTACACATTCCTACGCATATACGTAACCATTTTACATGCTTTAAGCTTGCGGTTTACATGCTTTAGCAACCATAATCTAACACATGAGAGCTACAACAACGATTAAATCACAACATGTGAACAACCAAGTATGGAAGTTGTTTATATATGCTTAACAATTATCCCTAGCATGGATTCTAGGCATTTTGCATACATAAACATGATCATAACATAGTAAAGCTACTGTTTAAGCATGATTACAAATTGTCATAACATGGATTACAAACTCACATCCTCACATTTTGATTTCAATTTTTACACAATTTCGAATTCGCATATTTCACACTTTACACATGCACTTTACGCATTGTTCACATTCATATTTTTCACATGAACACATACACATTTACACATTCACATTTAGTGTCGTGACACATAGTCCAAACCACCAAAGAAGGACACAACACATCACATCACATAGATGCCATCTAGGCAATACAATGGCGACTCTTGGACTGCGCACACCGGGGGGAGAACAAGTGTCCACCCTAACCAGTGGTACTTGTCCACCTCCAGGATTTCCCCCTAATGCCTTAAGGTCACAACACATTGAACCTTCTCAGGGGGACTTTTCCCTGATACGGTTCCACTGCCCTCTACGGAAGCAGTGTCACATTTGGCACAAGTTACACATTACACATTTTACTGATTTAACACATATGTTTACACATGTCACTCTCATTCCATTCACTTTCTCACTCACATGCACACTTCTCTGTTTTCCTAACATGGCACTACAATTACAGAAATTTAGTGCTCAGGAAATTTCACTAATCAGGTTGCTAGATACAAAATCAAATCATTTTTACAACGGCATGCATTAGTTTCACATTTTTACATGGAAAATTAATATTGCATCATATACTAGTCCAAATGACCTGAAATTTAACCACAGGCTAATTCGGGTTTAGGGTTCTTCATGCAAAATTTCAGATTTTCTAAGCTAAAACGAAATTACAGAAAATCTAACATTAATTCCACATGCTATCCGCAATTCGATTTAACATGGAGTTGAACACAAGCACAATTTTAACAACTCACTATCTGAGCCCTAACAGGCATGGAGCTACAGAATTTATTCCTGCAATTTGTGGGCAATACATGATTTACCGAAGATTTATCATGACCTACGCATGATTTCTATTTCCCAAACAACATTTTCACTAATTCACACAAGCATGGGAAAAATCTCAGAATTTCAGACACAGAGAGACTAATACATGCATGACCCATAAAATGTAGGACATTCAGACTCGTCCTAAATCATACACAAAGGGTTGACAAGATTAGCAACTCATCATACATGTATTTCCATGGAATAAATAAACTCTATTATTTACCACCTTGCACAAAAATCCATCCACACACCACATTCACTAGTATACATAGTACATAAAGGCTACAATATATCCTCATCACGAGAAAAACATCGAAAGTAGTTGTATAAGAGGAGAGAACAGTTTTCTGTCTGTCCTGAGGAACTTAACGACAATCTTTGGCCGTCAAAGGGAGTTAACGGCACAATCACTGGACGCTAAGCATGATCTTAACGGCAAGGGATGTTGCCGTTAAGGTCAGGTCTGTGCAAAACACAGACCCGAGCTCCAAAGATGGGGTGAATTTGGGGGACGAGGACACGAGGGAAAATACATAAAAATGGTAAACCATCCTAGACACATACATGAACACTATGGGTAGGGTACTTGCCTTTTAGGTATACTCCAAAGGAATCAAAGGCTTGGTGAAGCTCTCCTTGGGTGTCCCAAGAAGTTCCCAACCAGCCTCCAAGATGGCCTTCCTCCGGGTTCTTGAGCAAGCTCCAGTGCAATCTGAGGTCGGGGATGCTTCCTCGATCATCCAGCAAGCTCCTTGATGCAGCAGGTGGCGGATCAAGCTTCAGAACTTCAGATTTTGGGTTGCAAAGGTGAGGGTTTCTCACAGTCCGAAAATAGGGTTTCACTCCTTTCTTTCTTCCTCTCTTGCAAAGGGGCAAATAGAAGGCTTAGGGTTGTAAAAATGGGTTTGTATATAGGAGAGGGGGTTCTCCTATCATGCAGGGGTGACAAGATGGCCTTTCAGACCGTTGGGGACAGCTCCCCAATGGTGGGGGTGGATTGCTTCCGGAATTTCCGGCTCTGCAACGCATGCAGGTCAGAGAAATTGGCGTCCACATCGCTGGACGCTGGACTTAGTGCTGGCGTCCATAGGGTTGACGCCAACACAACATCGACGTCTACTGATATTGACGCCATCTGGCTTCGGCCAAAACTCTAAAACATGCAGAAACCATGCACATCTTATACTATATATGTGCCCTATGTATACGCTACCATGTACACACTACCATCAAGCAATACATACATTATTTATACCTAAATTATACACATACACAATAAGTATACTAATTAATACATACGTAGATACATACATACGTACATACACAACATGAATTATTACATGCAATACAATACTGCAACAAAATTCGAGGGCCTTACAGGCACCTTCCTTCCCCCTCTCCACTCTCTAATAATGGATTCCTCTGTAGGTTCAATCATTTTTGAGCGTTTTGCCAGAGTCAGGGGTAGAATTAAGGTCCAGAAGGGGTATCTGGTGGCTTTCCACAGATTCCTGTTTTGAGAGTTTCCAGGGCATGTCAGTACTGAAGTTCTTGCTCCTACCCTGTTAGAATGTGAAAGATTGAACCTAAAGATTGGATCAGATTCTATCCTCTCTCCACGCAGCAACTTTCTGATGGAATGAATCTCGTGCCAGGGTTGGTGAACCTCTCATCTCAGAAGCTACTTTCCTGGATATGAACTCCATATACCTTGTCAATGATCCCTATCTCACTTGGGTTGAAAGGTACAAGGTTTATGTGCCATGCGCCAGGATATGAAGCACAAGCAGATATTCTACCCTGTCACTCTAGATCAGTTTCTTGTTTGTGCCAGTTTTGCAAAAGTCAGCTTCTTTAAAATGGATTTGGATCGTGCTTCCTATGTAGATTTCCATGAGAAGCAGTTGGCCCTTCATCTCCGTAGGATGGCTCCCAATATGGGACCACCTTCCGTATCTCTCGGGGTCTTCAAGCCATTTTGTGAGAAGCAGGAAGAGCAGGCCTGGGAAATAATTTCTCATTATGCCTCTCTCTTGTCCCCTGCTCATTATCTACCTGTACCTTCTCAGAATTAATGCAATACACTCTTTGTGTGCTCTTACTTTTTCTTGTTCCTCTCTTTGTCTCAGTCCTATTTCTTTTTGCTTAATGACAAAAAGGGAAAGAACTATTGCAAGCTCTAAAATACATATGGTGAGCTATTGCAAAACAATTTTAGATTTAAATATAAACTTATCTGTGCTATTTACTGAAGTTATTGAAGTTTTGTCATCACCAAAAAGGGGGAGACTGATGAACAGTCTATCCCCATGTAATTAATTTAATCTCATTTCTATTTGGTGATTAACAAAACCATGTTATGTTGATAATTATCAAACCCTTGATAAGGTCACTAACCTATTTTCTATAAGTTTTGAGCACAGGAAATATAACAAGGAAATTCAAGCCAAATTGGTAAGTATTATTCTTACTGAAGCAACATTAAGATCAAGTATGATATTTCTCTAAGTACACATCGATTTCCTCATAACGGTTTCATAAGTGCCTTATCTATTTCTTCATAGAATGAAAAATCGGTTGAATTCAAAAGAAATGTTATCGTAATGATTCCTTAGTCATCGTAATGACTTGCTCTCGTAACGATTCCTTTAGTCATCATAACGACTTGCTTTCGTAACGATTCCTTTAGTCATCGTAACGACTTGCTCTCGTAACGATTCCTTTAGTCATCGTAACGACTTGCTTTCATAACGATTCCTTTAGTCATCGTAACGACTTGCTTTCGTAACGATTCCTTTAGTCATCTTCACGACTGCTTCGTAACGATCCTTTTAGTCATCGTAACGACTGCTATAGTAACGATTCCTTAGTCATCGTAACGACTTGCTATCATAACGATTCCTTTAGTCATCGTAACGACTTGCTATCGTAACGATTCCTTTAGTTATCACAACGATTTTCTATCGTAACGATTCTTTAGTTATCGTAACGATTTGCTTATCGCAACGATTTCTTCAGACGTCGTAACAATTTGCTTTGAGCATCGACTCCTTAAGTAATCACATCGATTTCTTTGGTTCTCATAACAATTTGCTTTGAGCATCGACTTCTTAAGTAATCGTAATGATTTCTTTGGTTCTCATAACGATTTGCTTTGAGCATCGACTTCTTAAGTAATCATAATGATTTCTTTGGTTCTCATAACGATTTGCTGTTATGTGACAACGATTTGATTGCACAACGATTTCATAAGTCATAAATGCATTGATTTCATAATAATCAATTTGACATATGACTTATTCTTTCAAAGGGTTGAATAGTCAAAGTCCTCGCACATATCCTTCTGACAGCTATGCATTTAATGAAGAATGAACGTGTCACTGCATGCATGTAGCCGATATCGTCCATTATCGTGTCTATTCCATATGCATCTTTAGAACAGCAAAATGGCATTACTATTTGGTGAATATTCACACCAACGTTGATTGACAACAAGAGACAGCCTAGCTGTCTATTGTTTTAGCATTTAATGTATGCAGGTCTCTGACAACATTCGTCATACAACGTTGGACCTTGTAGAAGCCAAAGGACACTTCAGAAGATCCTATCTCTTTGCTGTGCACAAATGGATAAAGGACTGTTGACTGGAAGCTTCCAAGTGCCACTCAGTCTAACGTCCACCAAAATCTAGAGGCAACGAATACTTTAACGTTTAGATTTCAACTTGAAGCTATATATTGAAGAAAGGGCTCCAGAAGAATACACACAGACAGAGAATGACAGTTATAGAAAACTCTCTGATCATCAAGTCTTCTCCGAGTTCTCAAGAAAGAGCCAAGCCTCATTCCATAGATTAGCTCTTTGCTCTCTGCATTGTTGGTAGATTTTCGAGAGAGCTTGTTTGGTTTTGAGAGTGAGCTTTTGTTTACAGATCTCATTGCTCTCAGTCCCTTACTTCAGATCTGGCTTATCAAAGCTTGATCTAGGGGCTTAATCTCCTGCTTACTTGTTTC
The DNA here is from genome assembly GCA_014218235.1 of Colocasia esculenta. Lineage (NCBI taxonomy): Eukaryota > Viridiplantae > Streptophyta > Magnoliopsida > Alismatales > Araceae > Colocasia > Colocasia esculenta. The sequence continues at coordinate 5,051,268 of CM024756.1, forward strand.
TGTGTGTGTTCCCTTTTGTTGAGAAGGAAGACCTGGTGGGGTATCCAGGGTGTTGTTCCTCTTCGGGCTGTGAAGAGAAGACCAGCTAGGCTGGGTGTTGTAGTGTCCATAGGGGGACTGTACCCTAGTTAGTGAAATCCTGAGTTGTTGCTCAGGGACTGGACATAGGACTCCTGTGGAGAGGAGATCCGAACCAGGATACATCTTGTGTTGTGTGATTGTCTTCATGTGATTGTTGTTTCTCTTTACTAACACTAACAATCTTCAAAGTGTATTTCTCTGTGAACTTTTTAGTGAACAGGTACTAGGTGATAAATTTTAAAGACCCATTCACCCCCCCTCTGGGCTACCTAACTGGGCAACACCTCTTGCCTCCGGGAAGAGGATTCCCTCTCATGGACCATTTCCTCCTCCGTCGCCCGGCGAGCCACCGCCCCCGCCATTGCCGCCGTTTCCACCTTACATCGCCGCGAAAGAGAGAAGTGAAAAGGGAAAAGGAGAGGGAAAAGAGAGAGTTTGAGGGAGCTCTGGTAAGAAGTAAGAAATCACCGGAGAGCTTGAGGGGTTTGGAAGCGTAAAGGAGGGAGAAGAGGGCTGTTTGCATTTTGAATCCTCGGTTGAAGACGCGACGCAGCGGGGTGTCACGTTATTGTTGCGTCATCTAGGTTGGCCGCAACATGGTCGCGACCTAGTGCCACGTCGCGATTTTAAGGCGTCATCCCTACCAGTCACGTCATAAATAGAGACTTTCGCAAACAAAGCAAAACTATTTTTATTCATTCAAAGTTGTCCATACATTGTCCAAATTGCTCCTACATTCAATCCAATGCAATTTTTTGCCCTAACTACCACTTAATATCATGCCTACATCAGACTCATCATTCTCAAGCCTCTGGTGCTGCTGGACGGATCTCCTTCAGTGCCTTGAGGTACTCCTGGATCACGTCTTCATCTTCCACCACCTCTCTTGTACGAGAGCCCTGGCTCATCCCTCCCAGTGGATGATGGCGCTCCGCACGTCTCGCACATCCTGATCATCATCCATCCGCCTTTCTGAATAGACGGGAAGTGTGTGAAAGGAAGGGGACCATGTGCGTGCCGCTCCGCACTTCAAGTAGCAACGGTCCAGATTGTAAAGGACCAGTGCTCATTGCCCAGAAGTCGAAGTGGCAGTCCGGGACGCTGCGGTATGTGGATCATCTGTTGTGGAGGAAGCGTGGGCGCATGTCGAACTCCGCCACGGTCATGTTCTTGAAGTGATCACGCCACCCCTTCTATCCCTCACTTGGGCCGTTTTGCACCATGCCTGTGGTGTCATATAGAGGGGCGCTCCGACAAAGGTAAGAGGGTGATGTAGCATAGTCTTGCACTCAGTGGAGAGGGTGTCCTCACCCGGAACTATATGTGCATGCCCATCCAGAGCTCAAGGGCGATGACGGAGCCGTAGAAGGGGCCTCCGGTGGCTGTGGAAGAGAGACCATCATAGAGATAGCCAGAACAGCTTGACCGATGCTCATACCCTCCGAGACGGAGTCGATTATGCTCAGGTTTGCAATGGAGATGGCGCCGTCTTTAGCTGGGAAGAGAATGACACTGCAGATACAGACGGCGGCTGCTTTGGCAATGGCGAGATGGTTTCCAATCTTGCGTTTTGCACTGGGAGATGGCCCACTGGGCGATAGGGAGAAGATACACATGAGTTCGGCTAGTCATGGAATGCAGGTCAGTCTTCCTCGTGGTAATCTCCCCGAGGATACTCCACGCGTTGATCAGCGCTACGGTATAGGAGAGGGCGAGCTCCTCCCCCCTCTGGTACTTTGGGAGACCTAGCATTGTCTCCAACTCCTCCAGCAAGATGGCCTCCTCGAACCCGGGAAAATGAATGTGTGGGTCTAGGGATGCCACAGCTCCGCCAGTGCTATAATGCTATCCCATACATGCACAATTTTATGATACTGCTTGGCCAGGATGAGCACACTGGACAGTCACCACTCACGCAAGTGGAAATGGAGGAAAGTGGAAGCAAGTCGATCATTGGGTTCAACCATGGCACTTTAGAAAACCTCCTATGGCCCGGGAGAATCTGATGTAGAAGAAAACAAAGGAGTGGGTTGAAAACAGGGGAGAATGAGAAGTAGAAGGGAGGAAAGAAGAACCAGAGGAATAAGATCACTTACTTGAAGTTCTGGTCATGCGCATATATGCCCGGGCACGGAAGAGAGACATTAGAGCTCAGCATGGGATTCCCGGGCCGCCTTGGGACCGGCATAGGGCGGGATGTCTTCTTGGAAGGCAGAATAAGCTCTCTTCATGGCTGCAAGAGAGAGAAAACCAAAGAAAAGTTGAGAGAGAGAGAGAGAGATACGGGATTAGCACCCTAAGCAGCCCTATTTATAGAGTTCGGGGGGGGCTAATCCAAGCTAATCTCATACCTAGGAGATAGAGTCATAGTAGGGTGAGTTTAGGAGTCCTAGTGTTAGTCTAGGTGGTCTTTGGATAGGGGTAAACACAGATTTTCTATGTTTATCGCTTCTGTCGGTGTCGCGACGCTGCGATATACCGCGTTTAGGTCGTGACATGGTGGGGAGATGCGACTATGTCGCGACCCCCAGAGGCGTCGCCTATTTATCTTGTGTGTTGCTATGTGTCTGTTCATAGTTTCTTTGCATAATTTGATTGTATGTATGTGTGTATGTGTCATTGTTGTGTTCGTTGCTTGATTTATTCAAAAACAAAAATAAATAAAAAAAAAAATCAAAGAAAAATGGTCATCACAGGTATGTCAGGTAATGTATTCCTATCCTTGCTCTTCGCATTACTATATAGTAATCTACTTATTATATCATTTCAAGGACGGCTGGTTCTCAATGTGTTCTGGGATTGAGTTCCCCTTTACCAAAAACAGTGATAATCTAGGTACACATGTTAATCGTTGGATAGGCCGTTGAGTCAGATAGGATTGGGGACGATGGACTCTGTCTTGCATAGAGGTTGCAGGAAGACTCTTGACCCACTCTGGTCTGGCTTAGCAATATTATCCTTGATATATTTTCTATTTTCTCCTTTTCTTCGCATTTGTTTTGATGATTTCTCTTCTTTAGCCCAGCATGCATCATGTAGGACTTTGAGCTTTCACGTCTCATCCTGACTAATGGTGAGCCCTTGTTGAGTGCCCAACATCCTTCATATTTCAAAAAAAGAAATCCTATTCCATTCTGAATCGGAAGATCTACCTCCGAGCGAGTTGTTCACGTCAGATTGCCAAGAATTTCCCTGTCTGGATTTCCTTGATTGTCATCCTTATTCCTTTTGATCTGTTTTGGTTGCGAACCGTTCCTAGGATAGAGTCATGAGTTACCTGCCTGGCACGCACATGTCCCTCCAAAATGAAACCTGCAGGCCAATCGGCTAGGGTACCTCTCAATCGAGGGGTTGATCATCCTTTACTCTCTTCCTCCTCGTCCAGGCTTGTGCTTTCCTTTGCATTCTACTCAAGCAGCCAACCCGGGGCCTTCACGAAGATTCCAATTGCTTATTGGTTAGATCGGGTGTCACTTTACCTTGGCTTCCACTTTTCAGTCCACTCCGCTTCATCTCCGCTTCGCCATCACTTCGTGACACCTCCGCTACACTTCTGCGCTGCTCCCCTGCGAAGTGGAAGTCAAGGAGGGGCAAATCTGTAGACACCCAATTCTGGCCTACAAGTTGAACCACATTTCTTGTTATTTAAGTGAGCCCCAAGTTGGTCACTCACCTTGAGCCCACCATTAACCTTGCTTTGAGCCCATTAACAGCCGAAATTTCCATAAAATCCCACCCATTATCAATTTAAAAGATTCCTTGAGCTTAAAGATCATTATTTCCTTATGTGATTGGCTGATAATTCAAAAATAATCTACTTCCTTAACGCGTCGTATCGTAGTGCCGCGTTAGCTTGTCGCAACCTCCTTGGCCGTCGCGACAGCCCATGCATATTCATGCACGTGGCTTCATTGTCGCGGCCTTCCTGGACGCCGCGTTAAAGCTTGTCGCGCCCCTACAATACATTGCGTCAACAACCGTGCATGCAGGCCTCCGCAACCCTCCACTTTATCCTCCTATGGGCATATCCCTATCTCTAAGCAACTCCCAACCCCCTGAGCGTGGTTTGAGCTCGTGGGACACCTAGGGACTTGCTAGGACTCTCTAATACGATTTTCATGGGATTTATCCTTTTATTTTGAGCATTATCTCCCATGGATAAGATTTTTTTTTCTTTTCATATAAAAGTAAGGGCCTTTCTTTCAGAAGGGGAGGAGCCTCATTTCACCCCGAAGGGCTGCCAAATTTCCCTCTGATCAACACTTAGCCCGTAGCTCTCCCATTCCCTCATTCCCTCCTTCCCTTCACCAAGCCATGCTCATTTGTTAATTTACAAGGCTTGGAGCTTGAGGAGGCGACCCTTGGAGCTTCTACACCCATTGAAGACACACTTGGAGCCAGGGAGTCGCTCCATACGGGGCTCCTTCTTCCTTCCTTCCCTCTTTCTATTTCATGCATGTTTACTGCTTGTTAGATAGGAATCATTTTCCCTTTCCTTCCCACGTTTTCCACACACACCCAAGGGGTTTAAAACACCCTAGGTCCATTCTACCATGCTTCACCTTTTCTTTTCAATTTTGAATAGATACTATGCTTAGCTTGTTCTATCAGGGTTTTCTTCTTTGTTTTCGTTGTTTTGGCAGGTATTCAGGCAACACTTCACGAGGAGCTCTTGTCTTCTGGCCGGCCAGAGGACAGGAAGGAGGTCACCTACACTTCTCCCGCACTGTAGAGAACGTGATGGGCTGCGGAGATGCGACACAGAGACGCACCCTTCACGGGCGTCGCGTCATCAGAACCATCGCGACGGGGTCCTCCGTCACGATATCAGTGAGTCCTCCATGTTCTCTCTCCTTTTCCTAGACTAGTTAGCCCATGTTATTTCTATTCTTAAGCAACTATCTAGGTGGCGATCACATCCTCTTTTCCATGCCTTCATATTGAGAGCACGTTCTTTTGTGTACTTGGGGGCGCACAATCCCCGTGATTATAAAAACCTCCACTGCCTAACGGAATATCTAATATGGGTGCTGTAGTGAGTCTCTTCTTTAATTACATAAAACTTCGTTGACAATCCAGTGACCACACAAAGGGCACTCCTTTCCTGGTTAACCTTGTCATGAGTGCTGTGATCTTCGAGAAGTCCTGGATGAACCGTCTATAGTATCCTGCCAAACCAAGAAAACTCCTAACTTCTGACACTATTTTTGTCTCTTCCCATTTCATAACAACTTCAACATTAGTTGGATCTACTGCTACACCTTGTCCTGAAATAACATGACCCAAAAACTGAATCTCTCGTAACCAAAACTCACACTTGCAGAATTTAGCATACAACTAATGTTCCTACAAGGTCTGTAAAGTAATCCTTTAATGCCCTGCATGCTCTTCTCTAATGCTGAATACACCAATATTTCATCTATGAATACCACAATGAACTGATCCAAATATGGGTGAAATATTCTATTCATCAAGTTCATGAAAGCTGCCGGTGCATTAGTTAACCCAAATGGGATTACCACAAACTCATAATGTCCATATCTTGTTCTGAAAGTTGTCTTATCAATGTCCTCTTCTTTGATACTTAGCTGATGATATCCAGATCTCAAGTCAATCTTGGAAAATACATTGGCTGACTATAACTGATCAAACAAATCATCAATTCTAGGAAGGGGATACTTATTCTTGATGGTAACTTTGTTCAACTGACAGTAATCTATATACATTCTGAGGCTGCCATCCTGCTTTCTAACAAACAATACTGGAGCTCCCTATGGTGAATGATTGGGTCTGATGAATCCTTTCTCTAACAACTCTTGCAACTGCTTTTTCAATTCCTTAAACTCTGTTGGTGCCATTCTATATGGTGCTTTTGAAATTGGCATACTGTCCGGATACAATTTCACTGTTAAATCCACCTCTCTTTGAGGAGCTAACCTTGCAACTCCTCTTAAAACACATCTGCAAACTCCTTAACCACTGGTACCATCTCTACAGACTTGCCTGACTCAACTAAACTAACTAAAGTTAAATAAGCTACACACCCTGCATTGATCAACCTCCTAGCCCTAAATGCAAAAATAATAAACTTAGGAGTATAGAACAGCATACCTTGGAATTCAAACACAGCTCCACTGGAATGACAAAATCTAACCTTCTTCCTTCTACAATCCGTCATTGCCCCATAAGCTTCTAACCAGTCCATACCCAAAATCACATCATATTTCTTTAGCTGCAATACATAAAATCTAGCTGGCGACTGATTCCCATGTATCACCATCGAAACCTCATCTAGATAACAAGAAGTAAGCATAAAACCACATGAAGGAACCTCCACAACTAGCTCACATTGCCTCTCCTTTAAAGGGTGAACCATGCTATCTATGAAATCCTTAAAAATGAAATAATGTGATGCAACCAGATCAATCAATACTCTTGCAGAAAATTCAAAGAGAGGTAATATACCTTCAATCAAATTAGATGTCTTTGCCTATACTCTGGTGATGTCCATGACCCGTCCGCGACCTCTCTGGAAAGGCAGACCTCTACCTCACTCTATTGGTGGCTGCTGAAATGGCTGTTGCTACTGTGGTGCCCCTCTGCCATAGCTGTACTCTCGGGGATATGGAGAATTCATGGCTAAATGTTCTGGCTGCCCACAATTATAACACCTGTAGCTTGAAGGAACCATGGGCTGCCCTGATGTGCTCTGTTGGGACTCCTTTGGCACTGACCTAAAGCCTCGACCCTGCTGAAAACTCTGTTGAAAACCTTGCTGCCTACCACCGCCTCGTCCTTTGAATATGTTCTTCAATTTGAAGCCCCACTTGCCAAATCCTGATGATGATGATGCTCTTGAAGGCGCTTTGCCCTTGCTAATACATGGGGAACGGTGTGGAAGTCGGAAACTGTCTCTCCTAATTACCTAGCCTGCATATTCCTCTCTAGAATAGTTGTTCTTTGGGCTGCTTCATCCACCATCCTACACATAAGGGGAATTACCCCGTCCTGCAACTCTAGTCGCAATCCTCGAATGAAGTACTCCACCATCATAGCATTATATGTAACCACATATGGTGCATATCTCCTTAGTGCCATAAACCTCATTTGGTACTCTAATACTGACAAGTTCCCATGTTGCAATGTCCTGAACTGCTCCCTCTTCACCTGCTGAATCTGGACCGGAAATAATGTATCATTAAACACTCCCAAAAACTCCGACCAAGTAATAGCGTCTTCCGTCCTGCCTACAAACACCGTCTGCATCTTTAACCTCCACCACTCCTGTGCAAACCCATGCAACTGATATGTAGCTAGAATCACCCTGTCGATCTGTGAACACCTCTCTCAATCTCATCTACCCAGTGCTCTGCCATATCCGGATTCGGGCCTCCTGAATACGTAGGTGGCTGCAAGCGTAAAAACCTCTCTACTAGAACTGTGGGCTCCTCTACACTGGCTAGATGTACTAGTAGTACTGGGGGTACAGGTACAACAGGTGGTACCTCGACTCCTGGTGGTGGTGGGGGTGGTGCCACTGGTAATGGTACTGCCTCCTCAACAACCTATGGTGCTGTAACTACTAGCTAGGCTGGTGCCTGCTGGTCTAACCTCGTCCGAATCTCTGTAATACTTTCCCATAACCTCTCAATCAGCTGGTGTGTAGACTCCTCCGGCTGATCTCCATCACCTCCCCAATCTCTTGTCGACCCATTCTAATCCTACATATATGTCATTCCAACCACATAACACATAAACAAATCAATACAAAACCAGAGCCAACTACCAGCAATGGACCAAAGTAGAGACCAGGCTATGTAAATCTCATGCTCCTTTACATTTACACGGACCTTGCTCTGATACCAACTATGACAGACCTCATCGATCAAACCTGTTAACCTAATAACAAGCTTGACCCGACTCTGCCTCCCATGAATAGGTCGTAGCCTCGCAAGGGATATCAACATATATGTCCATAGAAATATAAAAGAAACACATCAAACATATATAAGATTGCACATCTCACACATATTTACATGAAATATACATAGCCAGTTCTGAACTAAAGTCAACAAATAATGTACAGTAACTTGGGGCATACCTCAAGGTGAAACAGAAAGTACAATCACACTACTAGAGGTGTAGTCCCAACTCTGCTACGATGCAGCTCCAAACTAAACAATGGATGCGAACCCTCCTGCTCTCCTTCACCTGAAAGGAGTAGGGGTGAGCCTCACAAGTCACTGTCTCAGTAGGGAAACTCCCTCAAAAGCCGAAACAACACCAAATTCATGAGAAGCAGGAGTAAAGATCTACCTTTAAAAATAAATAAAGCTACCTAAACCTGGTGCTACAACTGTAATTAAATAAACAATTCTAAGCTAATAACATAGATCAACCATTAATAAATAATCAACAAACCTCGCTCAAGTGTACGAGCTAAAGAAGGGTAACACCACACTCGGGCCATGAAGACTGGTTCACGACACCAGCAACTAACCCAGACAAACCACACAGAACTACCTCTCAGTCTCGCAGCTAGGGCTGTTCATTATTTGGTCCAACTCGAAAAATTGAATCAACCGATTCGGTCTGTTCGGTTTGAAGACTTCATGGGTTCAGTTCGGTTTGGTGTTAAGAACTGAAATGAACTGAATATATGTATATATATATATATTATAATATATATATATATATATATAATTAAATAATACCATATAATTCACATAACACTTTATAGCCAGTTGGTTAGCGCGGGCGCGACCTCCTTTGGAGGTCGCGAGTTCGAAACATGTGTCGTGCCTCATTGTTCTTTTTTTTTTTTTTGATATTTCGGTTCAAACCGAACCGGTTCGATTCGGTTTGCTACAGTAATACGGTTCGGTTCGATTTGTTAAAAAATAAGTGGTGAACCGGACCGAACCGGACTGTGTTCACCCCTACTCGTAGCCATAAACGTAAGGTCCAGCTGTTGCTCCACCTCAATAGGGTCAACAATGTAGCACCCCAAAAAATGCAGTAATTAAAAATTAGAAATAAATTGGAATTGGTAAATTCCATATTATCGAAATAATGGAAACATATGCACTATTATCGTATGTGCAAGAACACATCGGAAAATCCCATAAAAATCATAGTTCAACCCTAAATAATATACCAAAATGATCCACAAAGAAATTCGTGCAACGAAAAATCCGTTTGACCAAGTATAAGTTACGTTGTGAGTTATTATCCAAATGAGGAAACAATTCGGAAATCCATTGTCATGTGCATTAAACATAATCATAAATCAAGATAAAAATGATGAGAAGACATTTAACAACATGTATTGATAACCCATTATCAGAATTGGACCAATGGACAACTTCTAGCCCAGAATAAAATCAAGCAAGAAAATACACTAGAAATGTGTAACCCTAATTGAGCTGAAAATAGAAAGGGGCAACTAGGGAAAATTCTAATGCAATTAGCCTTGCATGGCAACCCTAATTCGTACCTAACCATGGTATGAAACTTCCTAAAGCCATACACACTCCAATTGGGATGGGAATCCCTCAAACATGGAAGGTCCAACCCCAAAAACCGCAATCCACTTTCCTTGTTCCATTAGGACCCCTAAAATAACCCTAGAAGCTTAAATACTCATCAAGAAGTCCTTGGGGTCGGGTTACATGCTTGCTGGGGTCATGGGGAGCAACTCTTGAGCACCAGAGAAGGAGGAAATAGCCTCAATCGGAGCTCTTCTTCTCCACTTGCGTTCTGCATTAACCTGCAGAAGGCCTTTCTTAATCACAGTTAAAGGTAGGTTATCTCGAGCCAAAACTAATCAAATCACATACTATCGTGAAGTTCTTCAAGTCTACTTTCATGTGCATGCATTTTCCCCAATTTTTATCGAGTATGCATGGTGTATTAAGCGTTTTACAAAGGTCGTGCATGAATAGGGCTTTTTACGTTCATGTTGGTTCTCAGCATCCCAAGGCCAAATCTCATGAAACCAAAGGCGTAGTTCTCTTCTTCTCCTCGTACCCAACAAGTTTCATGTTCATAATTTTTTTCCAGGAGCCCTAGTTATTAAGATATAAGCATTGCATGCATCGTCATTCAGTTTTCATCATTTTCGGGCTGAACCCTAAAATGCAACCAGTTCAGACGTTGCGTATTAGGCCTGGTATCGCGACAGGTTAACCCGTCATGATTATCTAAAAGGTGACAGCCTATGTCGTCGTGGTTTAGGACCTATTCTGATAGGATCCGACTGCATCACACTATGTGTAGCATCGTTCTCAGTGCATGTCTAGAATGCGACCATGTATGCCGTCGTGATTCTAATGTTTTCTCGCCCTTGGTTTTCGTGTCTATTTCGTATTTAAGAAGGCTTGCATGAACGCGTCGTACATGCACGTCGCGTTTCTACGTCGACAATCGATAGCCTGCATCGATTGCCTTAAACGTGTCCATCATGACAGTCATGTTTCTGTACCAATTGCCATGAACGCGTCAGTGTAAACCGTCGCATTTCTGTTCTGAATCGATTAGTCATATCGACTGTTTCTAAACGCGACCGTTAGACCCGTCGCGATTTAGAACACTGTCTGAACCCATGTGTTCACTGTTTTAAACCTTGTGAATAGCGACAACTGTGTCCGTCGCGATTTAGAGGCCAACCGAGACATGTTTTTACCGCATGAAGTGTCCATCTTGCACATCGTAGTCTTGGTCACATGTGCTATATATTTCAAAGGCTTAAAACTAGTTAACCCATGAAGAAGCCATAACAACGTGAAAGAGTATCCTATTGTTCTTAATTGACTTGATCTATTTCTTGCAATGAATGATTGATCATCTTGCTATTCTATCTCGTTAAAGTGAATGAATGTTATCTTAAAATATTGTTAATCATGTCTAGTTAAGTGCATGTTTCAATACCATGTCATCACGTTACTTGCTTTCTGCATGTTTATAATCGATGGATTATAGATTGAGATGCGTACTACACTACACACTTGCACATATAGGCAGCCCCTTCCTGGGAGATATGAAACTCACGGCCGGTCATTCCGTATCGGCAGTCTAGTGACCTTTCTCTTAAGACCTCCGTAAATTTCCGTACTCCGTGGATTCCCTCATGGACACCGAGTTGGTTATACCATTGAAGTTCCCTAGAGATAGCTTGCACTTCCTCTCTTCTCTTGTTCTCGTAAGTGTGATTTATAATCTTGACTTAAGCCATTAATGTAAAGAGTGAAATAAAGTATAAATTGTGTCGTTATGCTGCCAAAATTATCTCTTGACTATTGCTGTCATGACATCACGTTCACATGACTTGTCATTCTTGACATCATCATCATCATGAACGTGATATTGCAATTGCTTACACTTCAAACTCTTGTTATTGGCCATGAATGACTGTGGGTATCTACATTTGAAATTAAGTGAGATGTTGATCGGGCACGGAGAGTGTCCAAGGGCTCCAGTCTATCCCCAACAACAGAGAGTTGTAAATATACTGTTAACCATGGGGTACAATGATTACTGGCATTGCATCTGTGCTAGGAAATAGTGTCGTATTGAATGCTAGATACAATAACCACATACACGTGTCCTAGTGTACATTTCAAGGTGGATCTTTCCTTGGTATACATTAGTGTCTTCATGCTTGATTAAGTGTTCAGTGATAAAGTTCGTGCTCGTGCGTGCTTGCCTGCGTGATATGGCCATCCTACAATTATTGCAACTAAGTGATATCTTGAGTTCTTGCAAACTATTGACATCTCGTGATCTTAAAGTGAAGTGCTATCTCGCGTGCTTGTTCAAAGTGATCTATTGCTAAGTTCTATCTTGATACCTTGTTCTAGATCTTGTTCTATCATTATTGCTCAATCTATCTTGTATATGTATCGTGTTAATGAGATTTATCATTCATGCATATCTTGAAAATCGTGCTTACCTAGTTCTAATTGTCAATCACTTATATCATTGCCCAACATCTAGATATAAATCCTACTGGGCTAGTTTGCTCATTCCTTACTTGTAACATTCTAGGTGACTATGAAGTTGAAGAAGGAGACCCAGTCGCGAGGATGGGAATGCGTCCGAGTGAAGAGTGTTCCAATCTAGCTGCTATCCTTAGTTTACTGAGTGTTAGAACCTGTAGTAGGTAGTGTGGTCATTTGTACTTTAATTTTTATTCAACAATGAAAGAGTTGTATTAGTTCCATTTGAAATAAGACAAAGTTTGAGATTTGAATACCAAGTTAGTGATGTTCATTTGGGCCCAATTGTGTTTGTGTTGTGAACACATCTAGTGCTTGCTAGCTAGAGGCTTATTTTCCGATTACTCACGTCTCGGAATATCGACTTTAATTCTCCAAATATAATCCACTGCATAATTCTCAGGACGTGATAGTTTAGTGGTATCAGAGCCTTCCCCAGCTGGAAGTGTAGGAACTAAGTGCCACATAGGGCAAAGTGCTACACTATGGGAGCTACCTCTTGAGGCCATAATGGCGCAAAGTGCTACATAGTGGGAGCCACCTCTTGAGCCTGTGGGGGCCACCCTATAAATCCTGCCTGCCTGGGGTTTGATTGTGTGCTATATGTGAGCAGCGATGAGGACGTCGCATATATAAGAGGGGTTAACACCCCATATAAGAATATGTTAAATGGACTAAATCAGCAAACTACCAACAACTCGGACTAGTCATTTTCAGAGCTCGAGTAGGAAAAGAACTCTAAAGTTAAGCATGCTTAGTTGGGAGTAGTCCTAAGATGGGTGACCTTCCTAGGAAGTCTACCAACTAGTACGGTTGTTAGGCCAGCTTGCTGGTTGGGTCGTCACAAACAAACTGTGGAGACTAACCAACACCACCCTGCAGGCCACACCACTGCAAGCCCATGCTTGGCACCTTTAAGGACTCTGGCCCGAGCTCCCTAAACTGAGGCACTGGAGAACAGGACTATCTGGGGCCCACTACATCTACTGGAGTCCGTACCCCCAACCACAAGCACACTACAAACGACCAAACACTAACTCACACAAGTCGTTGTCCCACTGTCGTCTTTCCCTCAGCCGGACATACAACTCAAACACACGAGTGGGGGTCTAGGAAGACGACACAGACCTCGATGGTATGCACAAGTACTGGGACAAACCTTGAACGCCTATGCTCTTGGCTCACACAGAACCTGAGGTACCCGACTTGAGAGGTAACCACGGAAGGAGCCATACTACCCAACTTGCCACGTACAACCAAATCCTACAACTACGATAGCCTTCAGTCTCAACACGTGCCATTGCATTGCTTTCAAACCTTAAACGCACATAACAATATCACAAGATAACCACGAGACTCAGCACAGGCCTAAAGCCCTCGGAAGCTAGAAGGTGGTAGGGGCTATTGTCGCGTCCAAAATGCAACGCCTTAATATGGCGTGTTCTGAAGTAGAACGCGATGGGTTAGGCTGTCGCATTCAAAACGCGACACCCAAAGCTGTAACGACCCCGAGAACCCGACCCTCGGCCCAAGCCGAGGACCCAATTTTCGAGGTTACCGCCCACGGATCTGGGGACTCAGAAGGCCTGTAAGATAGGTCTAACAAAATATGTAAGGGAAATAAACGTCAACTACTAGACTAGGGCGACACACGCGGAAGCAGAAAAGAGAAGAGCGAGACCGCTGCGTAGCGCTCTAGGTACAGTCCCAACACACGAGTACAAGTGAGAAAAGGGGAATAACAAGGCCCTTAGGGGTATACCCCGAGGGTAAAGTACAACTAAAGAAAAGGGGAGTCTCATTGCTAGCTATGGGGACGACGACGACTGCCCCATCTACTCTACCCGATGCGCACCCTGTCGCTGCTGGGAATCTCACCTGCAAAAAGGAGGGATGAGCTTCAAATAGAAGCTCAGTAGGGACCACCAATCTCCTACTAGCTCTAAAAGGCGGAAATAATATATATAATTAAAGTAAATGACATCAGTTATATATTATAAACCTACACAAGAAAGTGCAGGCAGAAGCGAAACTACTAACTAGCAACAGTACGGAAAGGACAATGCGGTTGGAAACTCCATACGACCTGCACGTCATGACCACCACATGACTGGTAACACAAGCAGAGGGAACCCTGTCTGGGCAAGCGACACTAGCTATGGAAGCCGCTACCACTAGTCAATCAACCGGTCAGTAGCATCTACTGACGTCTTACCCTCGACCCAGGTCTAGACCTCCATGTTTCATCAGAGTGGAGCCAGGACACAAAGTAACCACAACAGTAACCGACGTAGTCTGGCCAGACTACGGTCCCATGTCTGACCTCTCTAAGTGGTTCCGGAGCCACAAAGAGCAAGGCAGTGAGAAGAAGGACTAGCTGGTCTACGCCGGGAAGAACTCCGAACGACCTCGGCGTCCCAGAACAACTATGAGAGCTCTTCAAATGACTCGAAGCCTTTGTCCTAACCACCGTTTTCCCCTACGCTCCAGAGTCTGTGACCCAAGCACGCCCATGCCTAGAGTACTCCCTCAATGGGCGCACGAAGATAGGGCTCCCAGGTAAATGGTAATAACCTCTCATGGGACAAGCACTCAGGTGTCGAGCATCGGGCGAACGACTAGTGTAGGGTCGTCCTAGGAACTAGCACTGGTGCCACAGGTACAGAAAGAACCAAGAACGGCGAAGACTCAACGAGAAATGGACTTCGCATGTACCTACCTGTGTTCGTCACTGTCGTGACGCCCATGGCTGTCGCGACACCAAGGCTGGCTGTGACACTATCACGACGCCCTGAGCCGTCGTGATGATGTCGCAGTGCTCATGCCCACCGCGACAGCCGTGTTGGAGCGAGATGACACTATAGATGTCTTAGAGGGGGGTGACTAGGACTTCTTGCGCTTTTAAATTGTATCTGAAATAGATGACACTAAATAAAGTTGTTAGTATTTATGTGGTGTGTGTGAAACAAGTGAGAACTTGGCGGAAACAATCACACAATTTGCACAAGAGATTTTATCCTGGTTCGGCCCTTCCCACATGGAAGTCCTACATCAAGTCCCCAAGTAACCTCTTGGGATTTCACTAAACTGCCAAGAACACTTGGCCTTCTCTCAACCTAAGAGGTATTGCAAACCCACCTGCTCCCAAGCAAGTCTTCCTTTATCAAGGGGTACAAAGACCACCTACACCAGTAGGTCTTTCCCTTCAAGAGGGGCACTGCAGGAAACAAACCTCCTGCGGGTTATCTAACACATAAAAGAGAAATTGTGTGTGTCTACTAAGAAGAATGAGCAGACACAGAGAATCAGAAAGAGATACAAATAGGAATGGGAGTTCTAACTCTTTCTGAATCTAAGTGAGTGGACTGAAAAAGATCTACAGTTACAGAAATCCACCCAATCAAGAAAAGACTTCTAAAAAACTAGAGAGCTTGGAAGTCGTGGATTGAAGAAGCAACTCTCTCTTTCTCTTTTCAGTAGAAGGCTTATGGTGATTCTTGTTGCTTACGAAATGCTGAATGGAGTTGAGTGTCACTAGTTGGAGAGAGTATACTTTTCAAACTTCAGCTTCTATATATGAGCTTCAGAGGCTTGATTCTTCCCGTTTGAAACTATCCGTTAGAAAATAGCTGTGAAGAATAGTCGTTGATCCTTGGATGTTGACACCTTGAGACTTCTGTTATGACCATCAGTCTTTCAGTTCTTAGAGTCCCAACGTCTTCAGGCTATGTAGGTAGCCTCATGGCTTGATAGACAGCTTCATTAATGTTCTCTAAACTTCATGCTCGAGGCTGAAAGCTAAGCATGCTTCATTAATGTTCTGCAAGCCTGGAAGGACAAGAAGGACACAGATACCTCCATACTTTCAGAGGTAGGTGAGATAAGAATATATAAAGCATGAAGGAGTTCAGACAAACAGAAGTTCAGAGCATTTAAAGATAGACAGATAGTTGTATCCTGAAAGTAAGGAAGTTCTGACAGTGGTAGGTGAGCTCTGACAGATAGCCCATGCTGCTTATACCTACCATCGCATTTACTGCATAGCAACTGTCAAATGGAGAAGAACTAAACTTCTGACAGTAAAACAAGAGACCACATTATATAATTATTTCAGATCTTAATAATGATATTTTTATATGGTCATTTTGAATATATTTTTTCCTGCCTAACAAATATTTAAATGGTGATAGCAAGAAGAACATTATTCTGTAAGACATATAAGTGGCATTCGTTCTGTAAACGATCCAAGAGGGATATGAAAGATAATAAAATAACCAAGATTTATGCTTGCATGGATTTTTTGGAACGCTAGATAACACAAACTTTATTTAAGTACAAGTACACAGAAGTTGATATATGATACTTGGACATTAAAGGAGTTAGAGTTCAGGACAAGAACTTCGACTATATAGAAGTCGCAGTGAGTCATTTATTGATAATAGACTTCGACTTTTGAAAGTCAGAGTGATAAAGGTTCATCAATGACATACTTCGACTTTTAGGGAGTCTGAGTCAAGTACTTCAACTGTTTGGAGGTCGCAGTGAGATATCAGACTTCAACTTCAGAGTAGAACAAGTTTCTTTATCAATCGATATCATACTTTGACTTTTAAACAGTCGAAGTAAGGTCCAGTCAAAAAGACTTTGACTTTTCTGAAGTCGGAGTAAGGTCCGACTTCGACTATTAAGGAGCCGGAGTAGGGTTCAGTTAAGCAATGGATGTAAGGACTTCGACTTTTAGGGTGTCAGAGTCAAGCCAGACTTCGACTTTTCCAAAGTTGGAGTACTACATGTTTGTTCATTAATTGATACAACACTTCGACTTTTCTAGAGTCGGAGTCCAGAGTCAGAGTTAGTATGGTATATAGTATATGCTGTGGACTTAGAGAAATTTTGTGTGCTAACTTTGACTGAAGTATTGTACATGTCATATTTCTTTTTATACAAAATAACTTGTGGTATATTCTAATAGTTTTGATTGTAGAAAGTCTTAAAAGATTTTGTCATACCAAAAACACAATGCTTAAAATGTTTAACAATATTTTAAGGGATAGTTTCTCAACAATTCTCCTCATTTTTGTTAATGACAAAAACTTTTAAATAGACAATGAAAATAAATTTGATTTTGCAAAACAAATGTTTCTGTCCTATATTTTTGTTTCTTACTTTCTTTCTCCCCATTTGTGGCATTAACAGAAAGGATAAGAGACAAAGAGAGAGAGAGAGAGAGAGAACATACACATAGATGGCTATAAACATATGTATATTGCTAATATTTGAACATTGTACATTCAGGAGGAAGAGGAAGAGCTAGGAAGATAGAGGGAAGGAGTGATTTGTGCAAAGAATGGCTAAAGAAGAGCCCATAGCTTCCTCTCATTTTCAAGGAAAAAATGATGATCAGTTCATCCCCATATAATTTTATGAATTATATATCTATTTTGGTGATTAACAAAACTTCAATAAAGTGTCATCTAACACGTTTTCATGAAGCTTAGGCACAAGAAGTAAATCAGGCGAAATCAAGAAAATATGTAAGTATTTCTTACTTTGTAGCATTTAAAAATTACAGAGCAGGAAATTTCTCAAAGTAACATCGACTCTCTATATGCTACAACGATTTCATTAGAATCATATTGATTCATAAGGATTTGTAGTGTCATACCGATTCCGGTCTCATAACGATTTCTTTACTTCTATCGATTTAATTTCATAAGGATTTGGTAAGTGGGCATAACGATTTTGACCTCACAACGATTCACTTAGTGGGCGTAACGATTTCGATCTCACAACGATTCGCTTAGTGGGTATATCGATTTCGACCTCACAATGATTGCTTAGTGGGCATAACGATTTCGACCTCACAACGATACGCTTAGTGGGCGTAACGATTTCGATCTCACAACGATTCGCTTAGTGTGCATATCGATTTCGACCTCACAAAGATTCGCTTAGTGGGCATAACGATTTCGATCTCACAACGATTCGCTTAGTGGGATATCGATTTCGACCATACAACGATTTGCTTAGTGGGCGTAACGATTTTGACCTCACAACGATTCGCTTAGTGGGCGTAACGATTTCGATCCCACAACGATTCGCTTAGTGGGCATATCGATTTCGACCTCACAACGATTCGCTTAGTGGGCATAACGATTTTGACCTCACAATGATTCGCTTAGTGGGCGTAACGATTTCGAACTCACAACAATTCGCTTAGTAGGCATAACGATTTCGACTTCACATCGATTTGATAAGTGAGAACAACAATTTGCTCTCTCACAACAATTCAGTTTCTACAATGATTGATAAGTGAGAACAACGATTTGCTCTCACAATGATTTGGTTTTTATAACGATTCGATAAGTTCCACATCGATTTGGTCTTCATAACGATTCGACAAGTTACAACAACAACTTGGTCTTTATAACGACTCGATAAGTTACACAACGATTGCTTGTTGTAACGATTCGATAAGTCACAACAACGACTTGGTCTGTGTAACGATTCGATAAAACAAAACATCGATTTGATCACTACATCGACTCGATAAGTGAGACAACGATTTGGTTATAACGACTTGTTCATAACGATTTATGTTCACATCGATTTACTTATACACGTGCAATGATTTACATAAACAACGACTCATTCACTCAATGATTTCATAAGTCATACTCATAACGATTTCATGAGCTATAATGACTTGATATTTAAACATATTTCAAATATTTTGAATGTCAAAGTCTTCCCTCGTGCTTCTCAATATCTATGCTTTAATGTGTCTGAACATCTCTCTACATGATGCATATTGGAAATCTTCCATTCCTTGCTTCTATAGAAAACATCTTTCTAGAGTAGTAGAAAGGTACTTCCATTCTGGTGTATATTCCTACTGCTTGGTTCCAACGATGACTGACAAGTCTAGAGACATTCTAGCTATCCATTGTTTGGTATTTATTGCAGATCCTTGACAGCACCATTCTCTACAACGTTGGACAACAAGAAGCTGCAGAATGTCTGGAAGGATCCTTTCCTTGCGTGCATGGATCAGAAAAACATTAAATGACTGAAAGCACTTGTCGTACACGTCAAACCATGCAGTCTAATGAGCATCCAACACAGAGACAACAAATACTTCAACGACTACATTTTTCAAAGAAGATATAAATAGAAGACATGTGTCTACGTGAAGAAAGAGATCTATCCATCGATTTATCTATCTCTCTTTGACAATTTGACATCTACAAGCACCATAGAAGAGCTCAAGTCTCTCTCCTAAGCTTCGTTGTAGCTCTTAGCTCTCTACGTCCATTGCCTAGCTTTGAGAGAGCTCTAGCGTACTGAGAGACTCCTTCATTGTAGATCTTTTCCCTCAGTCTTGCTCCAGATCAAGCATTTTCTATGAGCTTGGTCTAAGGGCTTGTCTTCTCTCTAACACTTTGTTGTGTTGTTCCTCTTCTAGGTTGAAGAGAAGACCTGTGGTTGACAGGTGTTTGCATTCCCTTCATATAGAAGGAAGACCTGAGGTTCATGTGTATTGTACCTCTTCCGGTTGAGAAGAGAAGGCAACTGTGGCTGGATGTGTAAGTGTCCTTGACGGGGACTGTACCCTTGGGTAGTGATATCCTGAGTTGTTGCTCAGGGACTGGACGTAGGACTCCTGTGGAGAGGAGGTCTGAACCAGGATAAAAATCCTTGTGCAGTGTGTTTGCTTTCTTTGTGTTATTATTGTTTCTATGACTAACACTAACCGCCAATCACAGTGTATTGTTTAAACATATTTGTTGACAGGTTTAGATAATCGAATTTTAAAGAATCCCATTCAACCCCCCCCCCCCCCCCCGAGCTTGCTAGCTGGGCAACAAAAAATTGGCAAACTTGCAGCTATCTATGTCATAGGAGGGTCCTATAGAAGGGATTTTCCTATAGGATTTTACATGGCGGTGATGATACCAGCTGAGGCTCCTATGGTAAAGATCATTGTGCAGGGTTGCCTTAAGAGGAATGAACTTCTTTTTGGCTGCCTGGTGCAGGAATTCATGAACAGAGATGTTCCAGTGGAGACCCTAGGAGTGAGCTGCTTCCTTGGCTTGATAATACACAAGGTATCTCTGTGTCCATTTGTGAGAGACAGGCTTCCAAAGTGTCTCATATGTCTTACAAAGATAGACAGTGAGAGATAGTTTGAGCTTCTGACATTCTGCACTCTCCACTGGATAAACTGCTTCCCACTGATCTTCATGTAACCTCTCAGATTCTGCAAAGTTGTATTGAAACTCTTTCAAGTACTGAGAGTTCTTGGGTGCATGTATCAAAACAAATATGTGGAAGGATAGTTTGATATTGTACTTGATCTTGAATCTGGCTGCTATCCTGATATGTCTGTTAAAAACTACATGGGCAAACTATTTCTTAGAAGAAATAGCACCTACAAGATTAGGGTGTAATCCAGAGGGCAATCCAATAGTCATTAAAGGAGTAATCTCTCTTTGCCCTTAAATAAGCATGCCCCACTGCCCTTTGTTCACATCGATAGACCCATCTTGAATCTCTCTTCATTAAACTGCTTCATCCTGCTATAGCTTATTTGGAGCTCTTTAAGGAGGTTGCCAAAAGGTCAAAGAACCTTAGATTCAGGTGAAGAGGAACAGTCAGAATTGGTTTCTAGACTTGGCTGCAGCAAATTTCTCTGCTTCACCAGGGTATAGGTTCAGGAATTCTGTAGGGGAGGGACTATGGCTTTTCTGTGTAATGAGATTCACATCAGCCAATAGGACTTCAGAAGTTTTAAGCAAAATAGGGAGCCAGTCTTCAAACTTGTAGGCTGCCATCCCATGGACTTCAAGGAAAGCTTATATAGACAGGAATTCTCTAAACAGATGCATATGGTGCTCCGAATAGTAGATGAAGGCATACCAAAATGGTGGAAGAAGGGTGCTAGGGTTGTCTTTTATTTGAGAGCCTACTCTAGATGATAGTGCCACACTAGGTACTATCTGAGAGAATGAAGGAGTAGAGCTTACTGAAGAAGAAATTAAGAATTGAGGGAGAGAAGAAAAGAAATGAGAAGCTAGAGTATGAAGAGTGGGTGTGTTCACAATGTGAGGCTTAAATGTATACTTCAAAGGAAATGAAGAAATTGAAATATTGACGAAAGTTGGAGGCTCTTCCTCTGGTTGAGAGGTGGAAGGAGGAGGATCAGAGGAAACAGAAGGAATAGGTTGAGAAGGAGGTGGAGGTGGTAGTTCAACAGCTGGAGAAGGTGAGGGATCAGTAGCAGGAGGAGTTGGAGCAAGAGGAGAGGAAATAGTTAAGCGTTGAGAGGGAAAGACTGGGTTACCAGATTTCATGAGTTCCCTTCTAACCCTTCTCTTAAAGGTTTTGACCTTGGGATCGGCTTTTACCTCCATAGGATGATCAGGCTGCTCCAAATGCTGCTCAGATGCTGACTCTTGTTGAGGTGACTGCTGTTGCTGCTCTTGCTGCTCTTGTAGCTGTTGAGTCTGATCTGGCCCTGTTGCTGGATCCACACCTGACTGATCTGCATTCTTCTCTGGTTGTTGCTGCTGCCCTTCAGGTTGAGCAGGAGGGGGAACTTGAGAACTTCCTGTGCCCTGTTGGTACACCAACTATAGAAGTAGGTCCTTCATCTGCTGGACCTCCTCAGACATGAAATCAAACTTAACATCAATCTGTTGTATCTTCATTTGAAGTACAAACAACATCTCTTGTTGTTTCATGATTAAGTCCATCACGTTATCCATATTTCTGCTAGTCTCCCCCTGAGACCTTGGCCGGGTCTCAACATGTGGTGGAGGGATATGGTGGTATTCCTCATCAAGGGAAGGCTGAATAGGTGTGAAACTGGGAATGTCCTCTTCTTGAGCTACTCCCTTGCCCCTTAAATCCCTGAGCACTTGAGTGATTGTTTCATCCGGAACATCTTGCTCTTGGGAGGGAACTGCAGTATGAACTTCTTCTTGTTATCCCACTGGGGCTTCTACTCTAACTTCCTCTCTTCTAATTTCAGGAGGCTGAAGTGAAGGAATAGAAGAGGAACTCTGTGCCTCATCAAGAAATATCTCATGAGAGCACTTTGGGACAGAGTCCTTAGACCAAAAATTATGTGCCTTGTCTTCCAAAGTATAATGGCTTCTTCTCAAGGTTGACAGCCCAATCTTCTCCTTCACAGCAACAAAAATCTCATCATTCAATTCTACTTCAAATCTCCTAAAGATGAGGGTCAACAGGGGTCCATAAGGGAGAGACTCCTGTAAATTCTTAGAACCTGCCATCCTTTCCAAAATGATGGAGGGCAAGTTGACCCTATGTCTCTGTACTGCCCAAAAGAGCAAACTGTCGTCTCTGGCAATGATGAAGGAATGGGTTCCTGCCCTAGGGGTAATGATTGTTGTGATAATGGAGTGCAGGATCCTCTTCTCTGCTGACAGCTCGTTGACCAGGAGCCCTTTCTTGGAGAGAGACCTCAAACTGCCAACTACCCCTAATCTTTGCTTCTCCATGGACACTGCCTCACTGATTCTGTGTCCTGAGTTGGGGCAATCCAAAATTTCCATTAATAAATCTTCTGAAACTGTGACTATTGTACCTTTTACTGAACTTGTCACTGATCCATCCTCTGAGACTTGGAGGGAAATGTAAAAAGCCTTTAGGGCGCTCTCGAAGGTTGGCTCATTAATCTAGCAGAGCCTCGACCAGCCCATGGCCTCTAGGGTTTCTTCTACCCACCCAAGCCTACCAGTTAATTGACTGAAATCAACTACATTCCTTGGGAAAATAGATGCTTTCGCTGAAGACAGACGTTGGAACTACTCATGGGTGAAGAAGGTTCCCTCCGAAGCCCTAGATGAAGCCATCTAGACAAAAACAAGAAAAGAATCTAAGAAGGATGGTAGAGGAGATGCAGAAAAGGTCTACAGAAGTTAAGAAACCTACCTTTCTTCAGAGAAATGGAGAGATTTTGCAGATGCTTAGAAGGTGGTTCCGTCGGTGTGAAGAACAGGTGCGGGAACCAAAGGAAGACGACAGGAGAGTCGGAGATGTTACAAAAGGGTGATTTGGAAAGAAAGAGGGAAAGGTCCTAATATAGAAGGAGGATATGTAATGGACCGTAGATGAGGAGATAACACAGTATGAAAGGTTCCAGATGCAGCCGAGAGAGTCAATAACCAAGATATACAGCAGTTTTACAGACATCACTAACGGATTAGCTGGTCTTGGAAAGACATATGAAATGGGAGATATGGTCAGAGAAATCCTAAGATCCCTACCAGCTTCATGGACCCCCAAAGTGACAGTGATAGAAGAGGCCAATGACATGAAGAGAATGTCATTGGAGGAACTCATTGGGTCCCTAATGGCCCATGAGATCAACATGGAGAGATTGGGAGAGTCATCAAGCAGAAGGAAAAACTCCAACGCTCTCAAGGCAGAAGAAGTTGCAACTGAAGAATCTTCAGATGATAATGTCAGCAATGAAGGCAGTGATGATGAAGAAGCACTTCTATCCAGAAGAATACAACGCATACTAGCCAAGAAAAAGAAATATCAGTCTGGAAGGAGGTATTTTAAGAAAGAAAAAGGCTTCAAGAAGCCTGAAGTCAGAGATGTAAAGAAGAATGAACCTATCTGCTACGAATCTAAGAAGCCCGGACATATCAAAGCTAAATGTCTAAAACTAAAGAAAACTGAGCTGAAAAAGAAGGATAGTTCCAAGAAATTCATAAGATATAAGAGAAGACCATGGCAGCAGCATGGGATAACAGCAGTGACTCTGACAGTGAGTCGAGCTCAAGTGAAGAAGAAGAGAAAAAGGCGAACTTGGCCTTCATGGCTAACATTGAAGAAAAGGTAACATCTGACTCATCTTTTTCTTCATGCAATGAATCTGAATCCGATAGTTTACAAGATGCCTTTAATGAACTTTATAGTAAATATAAAGATGTGTGTAAATTATTAAAAGTTAGTAAGAAAGTCATGCTTCCTTGGAAAATACAAACTTAGATTTGAAATCTGAAAATGAGCAACTTGAAAAATAAATTACTGAGCTAAAAAGAAGAAACGATTTATTATGTGAGGATCTAAAAAATAAAAATGAACAAATAGCAAGATCGAAAAACCAATAAATAGTAAATAAATTAAAATAAGAAATTAACACATTAACGATAGAAAATAAAAATTATCAAGCACATTAGAAAATTTTACAAATGGTAAAACAACATTGATACTGAAAGGTGCTAGAAGGTCAGGTAAAAAGAAACATGGATTAGGTTATACTCCACCTGATAATGAAGAAACAATAGTATACCCTAAAATATATCCAACACCTAAGTTCATAGCGAACAAGATACTGCATATAAGTCAAATTTTAAATATATTCCAAATGAAAAGTAAGTAAAATATGTGATGTAGCCACTGCAACAAACTAGGTCATATTAAAATAACCTGCCCAACTAAACAAAAAGATGGATAATTAAGAGGAAAATGATGATACTAACACATCAGGACCCAAAAGAACTTGGGTACCTAAAGCTTAGTGTTTCATTGCAGGGAAGCCTTCGAGCATCTAAATGGTACCTGGATAGTGGGTGCTCAAGGCACATGTCTAGTAACAGGAAGTTGTTCTCTCACCTTGAAGCTAAAGAAGGTACAGTGACATATGGAGATAATGGAAAAGGGACAGTCATAGGTTGCGAATCAGTTGGTAGTAAAGGAAATTACTCATTGACGAAGTGCTTTGTGTAAAAGGACTCAAACACAATCTTATCAGCATCAGCCAATTGTGTGACAAAGGACATCAGATCAAGTTTCAGGAATCAAAGTGTAGTATCATGAAGGATGGTACAGTCGTGTTTGAGGCCTGTAGGGAAAAGAACCTATATGTACTCATCTAGAAGACTTACAAGATCAAGATGTCTGTCTTGTGGGTTGAGTGTTATTTACACTATTTCCCTTCTATTTTGATGATGACAAGAAGTGTTTTCAAAAGCAATTCAAATGAAACATGTCAATTTATCATACCTGAAATCAATGTCAAAAAGCATGTTTTAATCACAGTTATCATTTATATTCATGGTAAATCTTTTATCTAATGATACATGTGCTTTACATTTCAGGAACAATTTTTTCTATGAAAGTGTGTCGACAAACCTCTCATGGTGTCGACACAAGGCCTCAGGTCCCAAGGCAGAAAATAGACAAATTTGCTAAAGTGTGTCGACACAAGCCAGATTGTGTGTCGACACGAGTTGTCCAATCCAAAAATCAAGCAACTCAGGTCGACACCATTGCAGATCAGGTCGACACTAGACCCAGTTCCCAGAACAGCCAGTTTGAAGAATTGGGACAGGAGGTCGACACACTCTCAGAGCAGGTCGACACAGGACACCTTTCCAGAAGCTCAAGCTGTCAACTTCCAGACAAGTGTGTCGACACCAGTTGGGTTGTGTGTCGACACCAAAGGTCTACAGAGACCATCCTTCAGCCTTCACTCAGTGTGTCGACACAGCCCCAGGGCAGGTCGACACACTCCATCAAGATTCCAACTTATCTGTATTGCTTGCCACGTGTCTTCTAGGGCGATCCGATATTCCTAGGAACGCGTGCCCTTGTACCCAAAAGGGTATCTTTGGAATCCTAAGACTATAAAAGGTCTTTTCGGCCAGCCTTCACATCACAGAAGTGACCAAACTCTCTTAGAGCCTCCAGAAAGCTCTTAGCGGCCAAAAAGAGCTCGTGTCTCCTTCCTCTGCTCTCCAAGTGCTTCCAGAAGACCAATTTCCACCAATTCAAGGTGTGGGAATTGGAATTTGATTCCTCAAGACTCCTCTGAAGCATTCCAAGGAGGCAGATCCTGTAGAAGACTTCTTTGGTGAAGAATTCGAGGAGGAAGACCAACTTCTCAGATTGCAGAGCATCGACTTGGACTTCAAGCTTCACAAGTTTCTTCCCAATTCAAGCTTCTACAAGGGAGTACACTGAAGAACGAAGCCTTTCAATACAATTATTTTCTTCTGTTCTTCTGAGATATCTTTTGAGATTATGCAAGTGCTTCTGCATAACTCTCTTTAGAGTTCTCAAATTTCGACTAGATCTGTTGCTAGAGGATCTTAGTTAAGTTGGTGTCTAGCAAGTTTTAGTGTGAGCTTTGTGCTCAAATTGTGTGAGCATTGTGCTCAGGTTGTTGTGAGTCGTCGAGCTCAGTTTGAGTTGTCAAGCTCAAGGTTGGTTTGAGCAGTCTTGCTCAGTGTTTCTAGAGTAGTCTTGCTCTAGAGGTCGTGTGAGTTGTATGCTCTAAAGTGTTGGAGTTGTTAGCTCCTTTGGGTGGTAGCCCGTTGTGTTAGTGAAGCCTCACAGGTTGTGAGGGGTGGATGTAGGAATCACTTGGGTGATTTCCGAACCACCTAAAAAATCCTTGTGCATTTGTCTTCTGTGGTTTGATTGATTCATCCGCTAGATGCTTGCATAGGATCCGTTTTTAATTCACTTAATCAACTTGCTTCACATCTAAGTTTTTCAACTCACTCAAATCTAATCAGATCTGTAGTTTTTCACTGATAACATTGCCTCTGATTCTAAATAGTTTTCAAATTACTTAAGCTTCCGCAAAAGTGGAAAAGATCTATTCATCCCCCCCCCTTCTAGATCCTTCCACACATTCATTTCGATCCTTTAATTGGTATCAGAGAGGGTTTACATCGATCTGATTTGAACTGAGCAGTTTTTTTTTCTGAGTATGAGTGTTTGATTGTTTGCTTGTTTGTTTGCTTGCTGTTTAACTCTTTCTCCGTGCATTTACTTAAGTGTCATGGACTCAATGGGTTTCATAGCTGAGGGCCATTCCATAAATAGGCCACCATTCTTTAATGGTTTGGATATTCTTATTGGAAGAATAGAATGCAAGTGTTTCTAAGGGCCCAGAACTATGAGATCTGGAAAGTTGTAGAGGTGGGTCCCTATGAGAACCAGAGGAGAAGAAGATATCTGGACAAGGGAACAGATAAGGAAAGCTACACTGAATTATAGTGCCATGAACATGATTCAGTGTGCTGTCCATCCCAAGGAGTATTCGAGAATCTCAATGTGCAAATCTGCCAAAGAGATGTGGGATAAACTCGAATTACTCTATGAGGGAACATCTCAGGTCAAGGAGACCAAGGCAAACATTTTAGTTTCAGAATATGAACTTTTTATGATGAAATCTAATGAATCTATTTCTGAAATGTTTGCCAGATTCATGGTGATAGTCAATGGACTCAAGGCTTTGGGTAAGGAGTATACTGATGCAGACTTGGTAAGAAAAATTTTGCGTTCACTTTCTTCAATTTGGCATACCAAGGCCACTGTTATTGAAGATTCAAAAGATTTGTCCAAAATTCTTTGGATGAATTGATTGGATCTTTAATGACATATGAAATAAACTTAAAAAGAAATGAAGAACACATCATTAAGACCAAGCCTATGGCACTCAAAGCCTCTTCAAGCATTAAAGATAAAAGTCAGGAAAAGACAAGCTCTGAAGAGTCTGAGTCAATGAGGATGAGATTGCCCTCATGAACAGACAATTCAGGAATTCTTGAAATACAGAAAAGGAAAAATGACTGGAAAAAAGAAGTCTTTCTCAGGTAAGAAAAACACTTCCTTTTCTAATTTCAACAAGAATCACAAAACTGACAAAAATATTGTCTGTTACAGGTGCAACAAACCAGGACATATGAAGGGA